>JAHPZR010051998.1:25000-51871 GCA_019787425.1 Platygyra sinensis | reverse complement strand
GGCACTTTCTACACTCCGCATGTTCTACTGATTCCTTATTTTGTACACTCCCTATTTTCTACGCTACAATTGTAGCTCCGCATTTTCCACACTCCTCACTTTCTATCCTCTCTTTCTTATCCTTTTCTACACTCGGCATTTTCTACACTCGGGATGTTCTACATTCCACATTCCCCACTCCACTTAATCCACTGACCAAATAAATTTTCTTTTAATCTATCACCTGAACGCGGAAATTAATATTGGTTTCCTGTATAAAAAAAGCACCATGGGAACCTATTCATAGCAAAATAATATAAATACAACAGTGGGCCACGATATTACGTAGCTGCAATTTTCAACTGAGGTAAGAGAAGCTGAATAGTCCGTATTGAGTTGAATTGTTGAAAGTCGGTCTAGTTTGTTGTGAGTTTAACTGCATTGATGCGAGACTGATTAGATTAGTCGCCCGCAGTTGGGCCAGTTTATGTTTTGGCGTAAGTAATATTTAAACATGTATTTATCTACCGAGGAGTAATACCGTACATTGTCATCTGCCAGTCGTGTGTGGTAAAATATATAAAGGGAAATTTGTCCTAGCAGTTTTATCCAGACGAATATTTATTCATGGGCCTGTCGGACTAAATGAAATTCTACTGCATGGAAAAGGAAACTTATAGTGTTTATATCTATATGCGGAAATCAATGTCAAAGTCGTAGTAATACTGTTTTTAACGATAGCTTAGTGAAAAGACCTTTCTTTCGATTACTTCACACGTGAACATGAAATATCTCCGTCAAACTCTCTTGCTTCCTCGTTCACTCCGTCTTGATGAAATGGTGAATCAGCAAGTAATATAAACCGACTGAAGCCGAGGCGCACTTGAACGATTAGTTTGACGACAGTAACCGGGAAGAAGGACGAAATCTGTTAGATTTGTCACTAATTGGTGGTAGCTAATTGACCGTGAAGGTTTAGGTAATTGTCTTACTCATCCTGCCTGTGTAGGGCCGGGAGGGAGGGAGAGTGTTGGGATTGAGGGGGAGGCACATAGAATATTTACCTCAGTAGGCGTTGTGATAGCAATACAAATGATAGTGTGGCATTTCTGCTTAATATATGTAAGAAAAAATAAGCAGTTGTATATTTTTGCTTGATACTGCGGTTACTACAAAAATTTAAGCGCCAACTGATGTGCGAAGAAAACATTCCGGAATATAACCTGTTATAAAAGACACCTGAAACGAGCTGTTTGGAATTCAGCTAGAAAGCAATGACGTTTACTGACCACGTTGTTTGCTGTGATATTATTACAAGATGACAGGAACATCATCCAGTTCACGAGTCTAAGTAGTTCTGCTCGATTGCGCAACGTTTAGTGCTAACAATCGACCTCACTTCACAGACTAAGAAAAACCTTCAGACTTCTTTGGAGTTGCCGCAATGTAAAGAGTTTTTACACAAGTGATGTCGTCTTTTTATTTTTAAGAGATGTGGGTTTAGCAGTGCCAAACGAGGAAGGAGAAGGGGAGGCAAAAACGCAGAGAAGATTTTTCCCCTTTACCCATCTCTGTTCACCCTTCCCCCTTCCCCCTTCCCCCTTCCCCTTCTCCCCCGTTTTACGCCTGTTACTCCGGCAGACTAAATGCGTGACACTTGTTATCATGCCACTCGATGATATAGTACATCAGCCATAAAGTTCTTAAAAATGTTGGATTCGTTTACGATCGAGTTTTTCTTGGAGTCTGACCTGTTAACGATAAATGTCGTCTAGACTTTGTCGGTCCATGAATTGATCGTATATACATTGAGGCAGGAAACACACCCTGCAAGCAGAGCCTTTTCTTACGGTACATCAGTACGCTTTTTTTGTCTCCTGTCCGCTCACAAAAGAGAAAAGAGGCTCTGCTCGCAGGGGGCAGGAAACACTGTCGTTTATTTCCCGGTATGACCAATCGATAAAAACCGATATCGGAAAACCGTTCGATAAATCGATATCAATCGATAATTTTTAATTAATCGATATCGATTTTATCGATCAATCGATAGAAATCGATACTCACAGTCTTCCGCGTATTTAACGATATCGATTTTATCGATTAATCGATTTTAACTTTTTAATTTTAACTTTTTAACTTTTAGCTTGAACAGTTTCCATGCTGAACATCGTCTTCCTGACCTTCGTTCCTTTAACAATAGCTTTCCCACTCCAGACAGATTTCCCCTGGCACTTTCAATACATAAGGACGAAATACAAAACAAAACAAACAAACAAAAAAATTACCCACAACTTTCGCAGCGAGAGAGAGAGAGAGGTCTGTGAACGAGGCAGATACTGTGTTCCTTTAGGGCTAGGAGGAACTAAATTACTTTGAGGTCATTTTAGGCTATAAAGATCTTTTTAGGTGTTTCGCCAGCGCTAAATGCAAACGAATTACAAGCCTGCGTAGCCTGGTTTGTGTGCTCCGCTTAAAAAATTGCTTAGACCGACAAGCTGCGCTTGTTAACGAATTACTCATTCTAAACTTATCACCAGTTCCAGGTTTCTGCTGGCAGCGTCGCGAGTGTACGCCAGTGTCATATTCTATTCTGACGGAATCAAGTGACAAACGGGAATACGTCTGCGTTCGTTTGTTGCTCAGATCGTATTCATCTCGAGGTGAATTTTCTTTTTTTGCCGGGGAATTGAAGTTGATGTAACAACTCACTTTTTTGGTTAAGGTAGGAAGCAAACCATTGCAAAGTAACTTAGAGTTTTAGTTAAAAGGTTACCTGGCAAGAGTGTATACCGCTTGTTAAACTGGAATGCCGGTTGTTCCCTTCGATGAGATGTGTTCACCATTAGTAACCTTGTCTTTCAAAAGAGACCGAATTGAGGGACAATTCGTCATTTTCGAACGAAAACGAGTTGGCTATCTTAGCCGCAATAGCCAATAGTGGCGAAGAGTCCATTTCTGGTATTAGCAGGCGGCGCGACAACTGAACCTATGTTGTTGAACTTTATAATGGCCTACAATCGTCAGTCAAGGAAGTGCTAACGCCAATCCTAGGATCTATTTTCCTTTTCCGTTTGATCGAGTAAGCCATGAAGAAACCGAAAGGATCATGCATTAATAATTTACTTTAATTAACAAGCGATCAAAGTTCGAGCTGAGGAAATCGAAATTCGATAGAACGGACACAAAGATAAAAAACTCAAAAAACACGGCCATCCGTACTGAGGCAGAGTGTTTCAACAGCTGTTTGAGCTCGGTTTCAATGTCCAGTGAAATATGAAAGCAAGATAACTTTCGAGGCTACCAGCTTGTCGTCAGCTGCAAAACAATCCAAAAATATTTATAAGTATACTCCTATTTACGTTTTCCGTTACTGCCTGCCGGATCGCGTCAAACAGAATGAGATAGAATGGTTCACTACTGAAAGATAAAACAATTTCTGTGTCGTCGTTTCTAATTTCTGATGGGGGCTGCAGAATGAGCGGATGTTTGGGAAAATGTAAAAAAATACTTTCGATACCGGAGCCAAGTGTTTCGAGTTATTTTTTGATCTCTTCAGCTGTGTAGCAAAATAATTTTACGGAGGCTAGGAGGTTTCCGTCTTAAAACGTCATGACACAGCATTTGCGGTTTGATTTGGTGAACCATGTCGACTGATTTCGACTCGTAGGATAAACAAGACCTGATAATCACTTTTAAGGTATGTAATCCTTTCGTTCAGGGAAATATGGCTTGAGACATACAGATTTTTTAGCCTGCAACCTGAATGGTACCCTCATGTTAGAAAGTGACATTTTCGATAATTTTAATGCTGTCGCTCGTGACAAACAACAGTATAGCGTCATTATTTTTTGTCACAAGCTGCGTGTATCTATGTGGATATCTGGGAACACCAATGTGGATCCCCCCTCCTAAAAAAAAAATTTTAGGGGCCAATGACGTCCTCTCCATGTTCGTTCATGTGCTTTCTTTCGAGTGATGCGCATTATTGCGGACTTTCGAGTGTCGAGGCAGTTGTAGACTGTAGCTGAAACTGAAGTTGTTTGTTTGAAGTTCGACGGAAGTCAGTACTAATGGCATTTAAAAACATTGCATACATATCATGTCTTCACGAAATGTACTGTATACGACGTTTCGTACGAACAGAAAACTGAAGTTTGGCTGCGCGTTGCGTACCCTCTTCTCTTCGATCAAAACCAACGGGGAAATGTGTAGTTTCACTTCGCTGGCCTAGATTTGGTCAGATTTCTGTGAACTAGCCTGTTCCATACTCTCGGTAGTTGGGGACGAGCGAAAACGAGCGAAGAAAAAACGAGAGAGGACTAAGGCGAGGAGAAGAGGGAGAGCCTGTAAGAATTTCTTTAACGACCTTCTTCTGGTAAAGCAGGAGCTGCTATACCCTCTGATTGGTCAATTTTGACAGTACTGTCAACACTCCGGCTGATCTTGTCAATCAGAAAGATGGCGAGCGCGGCCTGTGCGAGCGATTTCGAGAAATCCGAATTGATTTCCATCTTGGACGATTGTCTGCAGGATTTTCCGAATATTCAAGCGCTAAGGAAGGAGCAGCAACTATGTCTAGTAAATCTAGCTCGTAGGAAAGACGTTTTCGCTATTCTTCCAACCGGTTTTGGAAAAAGTTTAATTTTTAGCTCTTCCCACGACTTGCTAAGGCTGCTTTGAAGTCAGAAATGTGTTCGATCGTTGTTGTCTCTCCCTTGGTCACAGTTGCTGGACCAAGTGGAGCAGCTAAAACAGTTGGATTCTCTGCGGCAGCAACTGGACTCGGCGAAGAATACCAGGACGACGAGAAAGCGACGAGACAAGGGAAGTGTGAAATTGTTTTCGGTAGTCCAGAGACCTGGCTATCAAGCTCTTGGAGAATGGAATTGCGAGATGGTAAACTTGGTCGGCAGACAGCTGCATTTCCAGTGGATGAAGGTAAATAACATAGACAGGCCAAACACGATTCCAACGGCGGTTCGTGGCATTTGTACATTTGCCGTTTATTTTTCGGTCTTTCGGCCTTTTTGTCGCTTCCCTCTTCTTCAGTTATGACGGGCATTTTGTATTGCCTTATAAGGAGAAAACTAGACCCCTTAGATCGTGCTCCGGAAGCCGAACAGTGGCATATCCGTACAACACGCAACACAGTCAACAGACTTGCGCGTAAAGAGTTAACTTAAGGAGGTATATCTATGACAAAATTCAATAAGCAGGAATTGATATCAAATTATCCAAATTGTACATGCATCAATCCAAAGCTGAATAGCAACAAACCAATTCTGTGTTCCAAACTGGGAATGCATCCAACCGAAGCTTAAGGGTAAAACCCCGTTTCAGGTATCATGCAGCTAGTCAAAATGGAGAAAGGCATAGTGGTAAAAGGCAGACCGGGGACCGGGGACCGGTCACATGGACCGTCACATGGGCCCTACGCTACGTAAAAGAAGCAAAAATAAGCGATCCAAAAAAACGGATCTTTATACGTGTTGTGTTTGAGTCGAATCTGTCGACCCCGTTGCTGATTTGTGTCCGCCTGACAAATCAACTTCTGTACCAAACAGTTCAATCTGGCACTGCTGAATAGCCTTTGAATTCAAGATATATGAAGAATTCACTGTTATGACAGATACTCGCTTCAAAATATATTTTGGCAAATATCTTCCTCTCCTCCTCGCGGAGCAATCTTCCTCGATCTCTTCCTCGTGTTCGTAGTTGCAAGAATTACCCATGTAGCATTGCCTTGCGAGCTGACTGATAATTGTTTCATTATTCAACAAATTGATGACAAAATTGATTTCCAAGCTCGTAACATTTTTAAACCTTTCTGTCGACATTTTTTCACTTCACGAAGCTTAAGGGTAAAACCCCGTTTCAGGTATCATGCAGCTAGTCAAAATGGAGAAAGGCATAGTGGTAAAAGGCAGACCGGGGACCGGGGATAAAACACCTACTCAGGTATAGAATGCGGACTGCGGACTAAATGCACATGCTTTGCGATCAATTCATTTGTTTTCACTCCTGCCGAAGGGAGACCAGTTTCACGCTTGCCTAACAGCTCGGGCACAAAATGCTGTCCCTAGAACCTTTGTAGTTTAAACATACCAAACCTACCAAACCTCGAACGCACTCTTTAATCTACGATTATTACTAGTCAACTAAAAGAAAGCCATAGGACTTAAGAGTTAAAACGATTTGGTCTGGGCTTGCTACCAGTGTGAAGTGTTTGGGATAATTTTAGAATCTGTTGTGACTGGTGGCATATCGACAGCATTTGTTGATATCCGCTCTGTATGTCGCTCAGATTCACTGACTATGTTCAGATCGAATTCATCTCAAGATTTACGAATTAGCCGAAGAAGTTACTGAAGTGACAACTAACCCTTATGGCTGAGGTGAAAAATACTTTCGAAACCCATGGCAAGTATACTAGTGAGCCTTGGGATTGGCTTGGAGTAATGAAACATCAATTGTAAATGCGAATGCAGACTAGCCATAAAGTTCAACGTTTATTTCGACACGAGGCACCGCGAGACAAACTCGGAATTCCAGGTACAGCATTGGGCTCTCGTTAAGTCTACTTAATTGTCGTACAAACCGTTAAAAAACAGATTAACCTTCATGAACTCAGGTAAAAACTCGGTGGCCCTCGTGGCCCACACTCCAAAGGCGACCTAAAAGTGCATGCTCGAAACTAAAATGCCAGCACAGGGAAGCCAGCTGGAAAACGCGAAGCAGCAGTAACAGTGGCGCTGTTCTGTGGAACAATCTTCCTGAGGGAATACGTACATCAAATTCCTTAGGTTTCTTTAAGAGAAGTTCTCATAGATTGTTTTCTGATCGATGCTTCCACACGGCAAATATGTAGAGCAGTTTTTAAGAATTTGTAATTAATTTTCTGTGTAGATGTTTTTAACCGTGTTTAAATAAAGTTATCATTCATTCATTCGTTCGTTCGTTCGTTCGTTCGTTCATTCATTCAAAACATCATTCAAATGTTATTTGTACCTCTCGTCTATCCCAAGGGAAAACGTCTGTGTTTATGCACAGATTTACAAAATGAAGAATACGGAGTGCTGCATTCGATGCGATTTTCGCGACACTATAACTATCAACAAATTTTTCTCTGTTAAATTAAAGAAAAAAGGAAACTATATAAATAACCACTCAGTATCGAACCCGGAACCTCTGCTTCCTAACATCCCTCTAATACCACTACACTATTAGGTTGATCCGCCAGTTTTCCTCAGAATTTAATTATACTAGTAATAGTTCTCACTAAATCTGCCCCCGCTTCTATTTAATCCCTGTAGCATATAAAATTCTTATAAAATTTCACTGCGTCTAAGGAATCTTTTACTTATTGTTTGAACTAAAATTTTATATTTCCTATTTATATTCACGACTAAGAGACGGGAATGGGTGTGCAGCTCGAACTAAGGAGCCTGAGTGTTTAATGCCGTCCAAATATCATACAAAGTTCAACGTCATAACTAAAGAATAGTATATAAATATCACTACATAAAGCAACTCAGGCTAACTATTCACGTGCGCCGCCCAATACGAAAACCATTAACCCAAAGGGAAAAAATCGGGAACGTATTCCCCAACCGATGCAGTCGCACAACCTCTGGGGGTTAAAAGTAAGAAAGAAAAATAAAAGTTGATAGTTCGAGAGCTGAGATGAATACATTACAACTGTCAAAACCTTATATACCTCATAACAATGGAGTCAATTAACGCCATAGCGGCGCACGTGCGCTCATACCAATAGGAAAGTATTTACATTCTCTGTCACTGCCACTGCGTTTAGCTCCGCCGAATGTAAATACATTTTTTGTAACTATATCACTCATACTGTCCAAGTAACTTAGGCATGGTATCATAAATTTTAATTAACTAAACCAACACATTCTGTCTAACTCATTCTATCACATGATATTCTTTACATAATACTATCACGAAGTACATTCTGGAAAAAAAGTATCAAACCACTTTGTTGTTCTAGTTTGATACTGAAACCATTTGTCTTGCTATACGAGGACTCTTCGAGCAAATGTATCTCGAAAGCAGAATGGAAGTTGAGATTTTTTCCGAGGTGTAAACAGAAGAATCGCGTTACAGTCGCCATATATGCAAATTAGAGTCAAGCTTTTTGTCCTCAACGAAAACGCCGCAAAACACTTACATTTACATTTGGATTCCTGCCAGTCAACCCAGCCGTCACATGGGCCCTACGCTACGTAAAAGAAGCAAAAATAAGCGATCCAAAAAAACCGTGATCTTTATACGTGTTGTGTTTGGGTCGAATCTGTCGACCCTGTTGCTGATTTGTGTCCGCCTGACAAATCAACTTCTGTACCAAACAGTTCAATCTGGCACTGCTGAATAGCCTTTGAATTCAAGATATATGAAGAATTCACTGTTATGACAGATACTCGCTTCAAAATATATTTTGGCAAATATCTTCCTCTCCTCCTCGCGGAGCAATCTTCCTCGATCTCTTCCTCGTGTTCGTAGTTGCAAGAATTACCCATGTAGCATTGCCTTGGGAGCTGACTGATAATTGTTTCATTATTCAACAAATTGATGACAAAATTGATTTCCAAGCTCGTAACATTTTTAAACCTTTCTGTCGACATTTTTTCACTTCACTTTTTCTTCCCACGTACGAAGCTACGTATATCGCCGGATATCTGTTACGTACGGATGACAGATATCGAGAGCATCATGACCATATTTGGATAGTGTTACAATTTGTTGAATAATAATTGTTAATATCCACCGCTAGCCACCTCCACTTCGGTGAATAGTTGTTAAATATACCCCAATTTTCAAAACTACGCGCGTTGCGTAAAAGATTTGAAGGATAATAAACACGATAGTCTCCATTTGGGGCGAAAATATGCTGGGATATTTGCCCTTGGACATTATCTGTTCCTCGAAGCTCACAGTTTTCCTCGAGCTACGCTCTCGGAAAACTGTTCGGTTCTCGGAACAGAAAATGTCAGCGGACAAATATCCCAACATATTTTCGCGCCAAATGGAGACTATTGTTTATATATCTGTTACCTACGGATGACAGATATCGAGAGCATCATGACCATATTTGGATAGTGATACAATTTGTTGAATAATAATGCGTGATAACTGTCCGGAGATTTATACCACGTGACGTAAAATAGCCAATAAAATCAATCAAAAATTAATGGGTTGGTTATAATTCATGATATCATGCGAAAACCGAATTCAATAATTGTTTTATTATACATTTTTCACATAATTCATCCTCAGAAACAGAAGCGAAGCGTTCAGCCAGTTTGTTTCTGAGGAGAACACAGACGTTGAACTTGACATGATAAATGCAATATTTGCAGCAGATATTGCATTTATCATGTCAAGTTCACAAGCTATTGTGAATTGATTGAATGCTCTCGACCAATCAGATTTTTCATATTGAGTCTGATGTATAATAAATATGCTTATACGCCAGGGGCTTATTACTTAAGGACGTTCGCGCCCAAAAACTTCCCACGCACAGATTTTTTTAAAACTTTGACTGCAGGTATAGGTAGAAAGTGATAAGATTAGATTAAAAACGTAAAAAAAAAAAAAAAAAAATGGGGGTCACCGAACTCGTTTTGAAGATAAGGCGCAGCTCAGACCATAGCATTTCTAGGATTTCCAGTCATTCGAGGCGATTCTGGCCCGATTCATTACTATCATACATATTTAAGTTGAAGAATCATATCTAAGTTATGTGTCTTTAAAACAGCATATATAGGCCTATTTGATAGATCTTTGCTACATATGTCATTAAATCAGCTAGAATTAGCCTTAAAAAATACAACTTCTAAGTTACGCACACTTGTATCCACGTATCAATTCGACCCTATTTGAATTGTATATGAAAAATAATTAAAACTTCCCACGTACAGATTTTTTTTGTTTTTTGGTGTAATGGAAAGAATCAAAAAAGGAAGTGATCTGCCGAAAAAAGTGGGGGTCACCGAGCATCCAACAGAAATATTCGCCCACAAAGTTAACGCCAAGGTCATCAGCTCTATATTTTGTTGAGTTTTCGACTCGGTGAGCGCGCTTGAAAATGAAGTGGCACGCGCGTGATCAATGAATAGCGTGCGCAGTCTTCTTACAAACACATTCATAACCGCAAACAACCAAGAATAATACGGAAGACGCGCTCATCCCCTGTCATGTAGGCTCATCTTGCCAATTCTATAGCTAGTACTTTCATGAATTTTATTTAGTAACCGCTTCTTTATGCGTGAGCATCACAAATCCGTTAATCACTGATTTAAAATCAACAAAGAGCGGGCCACACAAAAGAAGCTGTTATTATAAGGGAAGTTAGCACTAAATTCTACTCCCCTGTCCCATTGTAAATTATCAATGTCACTGCGCTGAGAGTCGTTTCGTGTTCGCTTGCATGAGTAATGACGCAGAGTAACTTAGGGCTCCCAATCAAAAGCTGGATTTTTCTGCAGGTACCGGAGCACAGATTACGTAAGCTTACGTAAAACAAAAGAAATAAAAGACAGGAAACAAAACAACTGCAAATAAAGACTAATCCCAAGTGACCCTAAAATACAAAGCTTTCCGGTACCTGCAGATGTATCCCAAAACTGGCTTTCAGCTTTCTCCAATCAGATGCAGCATAACTGAGTGATATTTGCATATTGACCGAATGAAAAGGCCATTTGTTTACACGCCACAAGATCTGCATTCATGAGAGTTTAAACAAGCTTTGCTTGTTAGATTTTGCGTCACGATCAGTTTACGACCTGGTGGATTGATCTTTCTTCTATAAAAGGTAGTTTAGTGTCCCTAGGATTACCTTTGTGAGTATTGCAAGAAATTTATGGCTTCGTCAGCAAATCTACTCCAATGATCCACAGGTAGCGCGATCGGGGATCTGAGTGAATTATCTCTGAAAGTGATGGCATATTCATAATAATAACGAGCAAGGCTGGAAAACAGTTCGTTGGCCAATAGAGATAAACTGTGAATGTACTGGTCCGGTAACAAGACGTCCTCCAGTCGCTCTGTGTTGCTAAACCTCGATCGCAATCAATTTCTCCCGTTTTAGAAGGGAAAAGTTGTGATCGAATCAATAGCACTGGGATATAATATTCTCTTTTCTTAAGTCTAGACTAGTAATCACAGTTGATTGAAAAGACGTTTAGTTTACGTGGGTTTGACATGTCCGACATTCTATTCTCGTCATGTTGATAGCTTTAGTCAGTGCCCTGAATAGCCTCCTTCCACGCTTTATGCTCAGTTTATAATAATTAGTTCAATGACACGAAGACACGTCATCATCACGTACACGTACTAACAGCGAGCGGCAGTACGAGTAGTACGGTGCGGCAGTACGATTACTGAGAATAGAAGATCACATCCAGTGATAACGAGGTAGGCGACCGTAGTTGTTAATTTCTAGGTTAGCGAAAATGTCGAACGTTTTAATCGTTCTGCCGTGAATATAATATAATTTGGTGTAATTTATTTTATGGTGTAACTCAAGAGTAAACTGACCCTTAAACGTTCTCGTTCTAGATAATACAGTTAATCTGTTATATAGGCCACGACTAACGAAGATCTTGTAGAAACGATCCTTTTTATTGTGAATCGCCTATTTTGGAGTCGGTAAATGTTCTTGACTACTACTAGGCGTAGTCAATCGATAAACATCGATATCGAAGATCAATCGATTCTATATAAATCGCCGGTGTTTTAAACTACAGAAACTAGCAAGGAAAGATGAAAAGCCTAAAGTGTTTCTGTTCTTGTTATTTTTTCCATGATTCAGTGTAAAAGATAAACAGGCTATAATAATATGACTCATAAAAAACTACTACAGAAAAATTTGTCAAAAATTTTAGCAGCTGACTCGTCCCCAGTCGTCTCTCATTGTCTCATTGATTGTTTTAATAAGGGTGCGCGGGCGGGAGCGGGTATAAGGGGGTCTTTAGTCTCCCACAGTTGACTCTCGCTCCCTTCAGAGATCGAAAGACGACTGGGGACGAGTCAGTTTTATCAGTGTAACTTGTAAAAGGACAAAAACAATTTCCAATAAAAATCGATAACAATCGTTACCAATTGATGAATCAATCGTTATCGATTACTATTGGCAATCGATAGCAATCGAAATTACAACTTTTCTTATTGATTGCCATCGCCAATCGATATCAATCCTCGATTGATATCGATTGTTATCGACTAACAGTTTATCGACTGACTACGCCTGAATTACTAGTAACTATCAATTCTATAAAGGACCGCTATCTGTCCAGAATCTGAACTTTTCTCTGATTGGCCAAGAAACAAAAGGTAATTAGAACTAAGCCATGGTTGGTTACCTGTGTGGCAGTGTGATTTCCGGTCAAAGAAATCCCGCGAGCTGATGGCGTCTGATGAGGCGAGCGAAGGGAGCGAGATTTTGTCAGCTTTAAATGCTTCTCTTGAGAGTTTTGTTCACAAGACTCTCAAATATGAACAAATAGAATGCTTTCATAGAATCTTATGCTATGGGAGATATATTTTGGCCGTGCTACCGACGGAATTCGGCAAGAGTGCTATATATCAGTTAATCCCAAAAGTGTTGTTTCAGTGGGCAGTACAGCCAACGCCACATCAAAAACCACCGTTGTTTTTTGTTGGCTTACAAAGAGGAACGTTACTTTTACCAATTGACAGGCTAGACGCCCAAAGATAGCATTTCTTGTTCTGCTTCTGAGACTTACGAACGAAACAGGAGGACGCGTTTTCCAAATTTACTATATTTTGCTCGACCGTCTGGTACAGCACTGTATACAAATTCACGCAGTTCGTTCCTTGTGTAAAATGATTCCCGCCCACGAAGCGACTTCCTGTAATTCTGATTGATTCATTATCTCGGCCCTCCCACCACCCACCCCCCCCCACACACACACCCACCCCTCACCGCCACGATTACCATAGATGCCTGTAAATACCTTTTATATTGTCATGCTATTGTAAGCGTGCGCTTACTTGTTGGATGTCGTCGTCTGGCTGAACAAATAATACCTCATGTAAATGTTGAGCAAAGCCATCCGTTTCGGAGTCATCTGAATCCAAATCAGAGTTGTTTTCAGAAGTACTTGTGTGAGAATCAGAGTCGTATTCGGAATCACTGGATAGGAATTCTGTGTTACTGTCATTGGCACTATTTCTTTCGTTGTGTCGTGTTCCAGTACGCGAGAAATCAAGAGCACATGCTACCAGCGCAGCTTTACTTCCAGATACATGAAGATTGTTCTGCTTAAAGCTTAAAGCTTCAAAGTAAGGGCTGGATCTAATGTTCAGTTGATGAAAAGAATGTTCATTGCTGAAAGGGACAGACAGTATAACATTACAGTGGACATTGAGCAGCTGGAAAATAGGTTTCAGTATCTATTGTCCGACAATCCAGCCTGTGCCGGTAGATTTCTCTGTGATGACTGCAAGCCAAACCCACGCGATGACAGTAATATCACTAGATTTAAAAATGAGGCAAATTAAATCAAGCTTAAGCTTCAAGCCATCAAAGATGAGATATCAAAACACGACGACAGCCTCTTCTCTGAAAACATTGGTAAACTCAAAACTGGACTGAGCTCTCATCACAGCTTCAATAATGACAAACGTTATTATTATGTAACATCTTGTATCGAGAAGGATGTTGATCGCTTGATTGAAGATTTAGACAAAGCATTTGCTAAGTACCGGGGTGCTTACCACATTGGCTCAAAATCTAAAACTTCTGAAGCCAGAAAGAGAAAAGAGCAGAGAAAAAAATCAAAGAACAGGAGATTGAACGCTTCAAATAACAGACGAAAAAGAGCTTACATTATATTTTTAAGGCATCTGTCGACCAAGTATCGGTCAATACTCTTGGCCGATATGGCGACCAGCAGTCGGCCGATATATCGACCGATACTCGATCGATATGTCGGCCGAGACTCGGCCGAGTGTCAGTCGACATGTTGTTCGAGTTAGTAGACCGTCGGTCGACACTCGACGACACCTCGGCCCATATGTTGCGATCGACAGTCGCTGGTGTATCGTTCGACTGTCGGTGGTATCGGAGTATTGTTAACCGTTGTTTTGCTGAAATAGTAGCCGTCTCTTTACCAACAGGTGGCGCGAAAGAAGGGGCTATCGATGCTGAAATCTATGCTGAAAGAGCAATCGTAGTTGACAGCTGAAGTAGCGACCGTTAAACACCTACCGTAAACTTGCGAAAGAAAAGATCCCCCCCTCCCCGGAAAGTATTGCCAAAAAATTGTGCCGCAATAAAATCCCGAAAGTAGCGACGCCCGAAAATAGCAGGCCCTCCGAAAGTAATGAGCCTACGCTCAGCAAGCCCACCCAACCAAAGATAGAGACCCAGGTTCTATAGCATATTTATTTTCCAATGATCAATATTCAGGTGAATTACGTATGATAATTAACAAATCAAGAAGCCTAAGCCGAGTATCACACTGTGATAAAGCACGCACGACGTGCATTTGAGAACAGGAAAGAAATGTAAAACTGAGGCGAGTCGCAGGTGGGTGTTTACCACATTTCTCGAGCCCTTTATGGGTGTTTTGTACTCTGATGAAACGCACTCTGCAACAAGGGAAGGTAATGCTTATGCCAAGAAGAGTTGTGAAATATCACAGGTTTTAGAACTGAAAAACTCATTCATGTGGCAGGAAGAGAGCGCAGTCGTACCAACTCTTTACATCACTTTTTTCTCCCCCAAAATAACGAACCTCCGAAAGCAACAATCCCCAAATGCTGCTACTTCCGAAAGTAGCGAGGGTCGTATATAAAAGCGATGACGAGGAAAAAACATACAAAAGACATGAATGTTGCTGGAGTTAAAGGCATAAAAAGGACGACGGCCACTGAAAGCCTCTCTCAGTTGAAAAAAGATAGAACTCAGTAGTGAGAGCTGAGCAAATGAGCGTAGTGTTGGCCGACTGTCGGTTAAGTATCGGCCGAGTGGCGGTGAAGTATCGGCCGGGTGTCGGCCGACATGCGCGTCGGTTGATGTCGGTCGATATGTCGACCTAGTCTCGGCCTACATATATCGGCCGACTGTCGGTCACCATATCGGCCGAGAATATCGACCGATACTCGGTCGACGGATGCCTTAAGTACTCATGATCCTTAGAGGATTTAGATCCTTGGGAGGAGAGCCTTTTGAACTTTGTTTTGAGCCAGATATATATGGAATTCAGCAAATCGATTCAGTCGAGGAAGAAACATTACTTTTATTCACATCAAAAACCGACAAAGCTTGTCTACGAGATTTGTTTGATTCCCATTGTTTTATGGGGGAAGCTGAAAAACAAGTTCATGATTTTTGCTTTACATAGGATCAGCTCAATTAATTAGAAGTACGGCTTAAAATCGATCAGTTGTGAATTTGCTTTTCATTTTGGTGGAATATTTTCATTAATCATTTAACAGCTGTTCGTATTGATATTTGTTACCGTCTATCATGATGCCCGTATTGAGAATCTTTTATTGCGTTTAATTTTATTTACATTTCAAATAAAACTTAAGGTCCCCCTCCGTCAATTGAGTGATTTTTCTTTGAGCCCCCCTATCTTGGCAACAATTTTATGTAATGCCCCCCCTCTAGTTTTTTTTCCAGCCCCCCTCCTGATAATTATTGCACAGCCCTTATTTAATCTATTTAATCTACCGCGGTTGACCAGCCCTCAGCTGCTATGTCCGTTAGGGAAATAGTCACAACTACTAGGTTTTGCGAACGTGTTCGTTGATTGGGTAAAACCACGAGGTTTTCCTTGGTTAGATCAGTTCTAGTGTAGACTTCATTACGTCAACTTCTACTCAGCATTGAGCTATAGCTTTCTCTCTACACGTTCGTGGTTATCTATTCTGTCAAGTCAAGTTTAGCCTGCGTGGCAGGCCGTAGAAAGGGAGGGAGGAAAGTCAAAATGAGCGCGGGAGGGAGAAGGGACGGCCTGCAAGGACGCTATTGTTTTCTTAGTTTTTTTCGTCCACCAGACGAACGTAAAAATCCTGATTGGTCAGATTTAATGAATTACTTAATCCATCCTTCTGCTTGGTCAGCGACCTGTAATTCGAAAACATTGAGGTCTTCTCACGTTTATATTCAGCAAGGCGGATAAATCAAGAGATCGTTTCGAACTAATTCATCATATGTTAGCCGATGTTAGTAATAACGTCTTTTTCCGAATTATTAGCGACCAGATTATGGAAGTCGAGGCCATGAATTTGACTGGCTGATATTTGGCTCAGAAACTAGTTTGTTTGGAAGACATCGAACTCGAAGGGGGGGAAATTGTTGTCGGTGCATCGGCGGAAAGTGCCACAGATAAGCGATTTCTTCAATCACTAAAGAAGAACACTGCTCAGTAGCAGTTTAGTGGCTTGTGAGTCGCATACAGTTGATACATGAGCAAGCACTCCAGGCCGACTGTGAATCGATGTAAGAAGCAATCACTGTTTTCCGGATCTTTCTGCAGGTACCGGAGCACAGATTACGTAAGCTTACGTAAGACAAAAAAAAAAAAATAAAATAAATAAAAGACAGGAAACAAAACAACTCCAAATAAAGACTAATCCCAAGTGACCCTAGTCCAGTCCCTGAACTCTCCTTTCTTCCCGCCCCATATAGGGACTGAAACCGGGCGGGCGAAAGAAGAGTCCAGGATAACTTGCATGCGCATGCTCAGAACGTCACCATTTTTTCCCCCCAAATCGGGGGAAAACCATATATATATGTTATTGGCCGGCTGGGAGGTCCGTATAGGGAAAAACTGTGACCGAGGGCAGCATTTTCAAGCCCGAGGTCACAGTTTTTCCCTATACGGATCGACCCTAAGCCGGCCAATAACATTTTTATCTTTTTTTTTCTTGCCGTAAACTGGCTTAGAAGTGCGTTTGTTTACGCAACTTTGCCATTGAATCGGCTTACGCGCCGTCTACAAACCATTCGCAAAAAATCTAACGAGCGAAAGAACGAGTAAATCAGATACTATACGAAGAAAGATGTATTAAAGAACAGAATTATTTCGAACTCTATTACGTTAGTGCATTTAGTTCCCTAGTTAAGGTTTCCAGAATTGTTTTCTAGGTGTGAATTTTTGTTCAAAGTTTGAAGTTGTACTACAAAAACAGTCTTAATCGATCATTGCGGATCACTCGACTGAATTAGACTTTTCTACCATAAATTGAGTAGCAGATAACGAGAAAATTCGTTAAATGTACTCCACAGCAATTCTCTGAAGTACAGCAACGATTAGAGAGGGAAACTCGACTGGAATTGACTCAGTTTTTACATAAAATTGTACAGAGAGACACACAAGATTACGCGCCATTACAGCACCGAGCAACAAACAACCAAACAAACTCTCACAACTTCAAAAACTTCAATTGAATTTACTTACAGTAACTTTCCTTGCCATCTAAAGGTGAATAGAGGTAAACTTGCGTTAATTAACCGTCTTTGGAAGTGAAAAAAGGGCGAAAGATTGACGATAACCGCTAATTCATTCACGAAAATAGATCAACTCGATGGATTCCGCCCGCTGTAACGGTCCGTATGAGAGAATTCCGCCCGCTCCAGGAACCAATCAGATTGCAGGATTTGTTGAATTCCGCCCGCTCACGAGCCGAAAAAAAGATAATTGGAAGTATTTTCCAGATTTGGCTTGTGGCGCGATTTTCTGAATGATAATATACAAGCAACAATTTCTGCATTCAGATTGATTAAAAAATGCCAATTAATCCCAAATCAGTGGAATTTCACCAGTGCCACGCTAAACCACATTCGATTTGTTTTTTATCACAATATCAAAGATAACGAAAGAAATCTTTGTGCAAATGAGCTACTTGTACGCGTCAGAATTTCCTTTCAAAAACTTTTGCAAAATCGCTCAACATGCAGAAACAGTCGGAAAAAAATGTTTGGGAAAAGAGTAATGACGCGTACTGGTTGTCGATAAGAGTACAGATCTAGACCACGATAAACCATATTTCGATTTACGTTTTTTTTGTTTTTTACGACAATATCAACGTCAAAGAAAATGTTTTCTTTCAGAGTACGAGCTGAAAAAGGCATTGCGCGACACATTGACGCGAGCGGCGTGGTTTGGACCTAGTAATTTTTGATTGGTTCGTTTTGAGCATGCGCATGCAAGTTATCCTGGATTCTTCTTTCGCCCGCCCGGGTTCAGCCCCTATATGAGGCGGGAAGAAAGGAGAGTTCAGGGACTGGACTGAAGTGACCCAAAATACAAAGCTTTCCGGTACCTGTAGATGTATCCTGTTTTCCCAAAGCTCTTCAGAGATTCGCTCTAGACAACTCCGAATATTTCTTTTCTCGCCGACGGTTTGAATATATTTCTCCAAGCTTTAGCCACACATTTGTCATATGTTACTTTTAGATTTATCTGGCAAACTCAAACATTGCTACAATTGCTTTCTTTTTGGGCCGGCCTCTTCTCGCTTTTCCCAACGTCCGAAGCTGAGGTCTTCAAATTTTAAAATTCATTTTTTTCGTGTAAAACAACAAAAACAAGAAATACGAGAATCCATTAGCACCTACAGATTTTGTCACGAAAGAAGCGGCGTCATTCTGATTGGATAATTTTGACAGCCAGACATTCCACAGTTGAGTGGTTTTTGCATAGTTAATTAGAGGGCGTAATGAAGAAAACAATAGCATCCTTGCAGGCGTCCCCTACCGCGCGCGCGATCTTCCCGCGTCCGATGTTCTCGCGCTTCACTGGCTCGTCTTTCCCCTTTCCCTCCCCTTCGGACGCCTGCCACGCAGGCTAAGTCAAGTTTAGTGCGTGTGCAAACCAAAGTGAGTAATGTTAGGTTTACTGATGTCGCCATGTCGTGACAAGAACATACGCATCACACAAGTAGGAGTAACGATCAGTAACAACTAACTTTATTGCATATTTCGCTCTCTTTTATACAATCATTCATAGGCGGCTTAAATCAAAGGTAATATACTTGTCATAGCATCTACTATACAATTTTGCGACATTTCCTACAGCGGTTTTCTACTAATGGATAGATAAACCCCGGGGATAAACCATGATTACCTGTGATAAGTATTGCGGTTACATTGGTCACGATATTGGAGAACGTATTCTAACTGAAGTAACCTATTTCTTTGTTTTCAGTTAAGGATAGTTTCAGTTTTCTATTTTTCGCTTCAGTTTAGTATATAGCCTTTATTATTCAACAAATTGTAACACTATCCAAATATGGTCATGATGCTCTCGATATCTGTCATCCGTAGGTGACAGATATCCGGCCATATACGTAGCTTCGTACGTGGGAAGAAAAAGTGAAGTGAAAAAATGTCGACAGAAAGGTTTAAAAATGTTACGAGCTTGGAAATCAATTTTGTTATTAATTTGTTGAATAATAAAACAATTATCCTGCTCAATCTCGCGGAATATCGTCTGATTTTAGCCGACTCGGCCTACGGCCTCGTCGGCTAAGTATCAGACGATATTCCGCGCGATTTCGCAAGATAATTGTTAATTATCGCACTATAAGTGGGTCAGTCGTCTTTATATTCGACATTTCCCTACACTTTTATCGCTGGGTTAAGCTTTTATCTTTGACAGTTCTTTTCGTCACTATTTGTGTCCAAGTTTAGTCTGTCCTAGTCTCGCATAGCGTGCAGTATTACCGTCGTTTCTGAGATGCTACAAAAATATTGCACGTTGGTTAGTTTCGCCATATATATTGTTTTATCTTCTGTGCCAAGATGCACTGGTTAAGTTGGCTTCTATTTTCGTTATTGTATTTCAGTTCAAACCGACATTCGACATACGATTAAGGGCAAAGCTTACAGCACGTGGTTTAGTTCTATCGTCGTCTTGGCACGTGACTTAACTCTCTCTATGGAAATATGATCTCTATCAATAAACTCTTTCGTGAATTGTAGTCGAGAATTCATTGTGAGTTCGTTTTTACGCTACGCACTGATTTAACCCATGCTATTCATTTGGATCTTTGGTTTACGATATTCTGTCCTTGTGAATGACACTGCTCTACTGTTCTTACGTAAAACAGTACTTTTCCTTTTAAATTTTTTCCCGTTACCGTTTCTTCGTTACTGGTTACTTCGTTACACCCGGTCGGCGGTGGCTATTTAAGCTTCCTACGTCAGTTTCTTTTAATAAAGCATTACTTTTGATAAGGCACTTGCGATTGGCGCATGGCCTGAGCTGACAGATTGAAACCGCATTTTCTCGCCCTTTAAATAAACCCTTACCAGCATGATTCCTTCTTTCCGACGTGGGGCAACGTGATTGTGATCATAAATGAGAGGTGAGATTAAGAATACCGAAGACCACTTACGCAAAGACCCCGAGAATGTAGAAATTTCAAGCGTGACGTGAAAAGCCACGCGAAGAAACGTCTGTGTAGTTACTATAGCTTACCGATAATCAATATGATCAGAATTCTTAGTGTTAGACAAAAAGAAACTTAAACTACGACAAAATACGATTAATATCGACATATCTGATTGAGAGAAGTCACGGATAAACGCGGATGGTTCAGATTGAAGTAGATTGAAACGGTTGCAAATGAATACTGTGACAGCTTGATGATTTTAATAGGAAAGGTCAGCGTGAAAAAGTTTCGTAACTTATGGAAATAAGATCTAGTCTTCATATTTGAATTAACGCTGAATATATTGTGAAAAGTTCTGCAAAGAGATATCTCGTTAGTCCCTGACCACTACGAAACTGAGCCAGGATCTCAACTCTAAGTTAGTTTAGTAACTCGGTAAAAAAGCTGTGCACGTGTTAGGTGACCGCAATATTTCCGCTTTAATAATCTGCACAAAATTCGTCAAATCTTTGGAATTTTATCAGTTTGTAGGGTTTAGCTGGAGGTTGCAACTTTTGTTTGCATGTGAGACGACTTATTTAAAATGAGCGTAAATTGAGTTTATCATGGTATGTTTCTTTTCTAATCGTGGTTAGCGTGAAGACTTTCCGACCTTGCTTCCTCGTGCTCAGTATTGCGTATGAATATAATTTATTGATATCGATCGTACTCTTCTCGGCATGGCACTTAATTAGGCTCGGTTTTCTCCGCTCTCTTGAGTCCAGTCTACGTGCGGGTCCTTTCCCGAACAGCAACTGGTAGAGCCTGCTATATGTTTTTTTTCGGCGAAACACTTTTCCGAATATCGTGGGAATAAAAGACCACATAGAGCTTAATCTTGATCGTGTTTACATAGCGCTCATCTCTTATATAGTTGCGATTTTTTTTCATGTCGTGACAGTGAAATTTGTTTTGGGCCGATTGAAATGATAGCGTAGGCGCAGAACCGAATCGGCATCGATTAAAACTAAATCAGTCATCATTTTGTCCCAGTCAAAAAATAACTCGGAGGTGTATTGTGATCTAAAACAGTTATTTTCTTGCTTTGTTAACTGAACTACAGTTTTCCCCGCTGTTATTCCCTGCTGCTTCCTTTTTGCTGCCGGTTTTTCCTTTCTCGATTCCTTGCCAAAGCGTCCTCAACTATCTTTCTTTCTTTCGCAATGCGATCACTTAAACATTTCACATCACAGCTAGCGAGTTTTTTAGGTTTCGTTCAAGTAAATAACTTAAAACAAACTTTAAACAGACTCGTATTCACAGTGCACAGGTTCAGCATTATTAGTCGGGCGAGGCCGACTTTAAATTTACCCTGCATTTCTCCACAAAACTCAGTCACGTGCAATGGGGAATACCGCAGACCATTCATAAAGGCTCAACTTCAGGTCTCGTTACATGATGTTTGTTTGTCACTGTAATAATAATCATGGGTACCATGTGCGAAGACGATTTGATCGTGAGCCCAGCAGAATACCTGTAAAAAGACTAGGAAAGCTTTCACATAAAAACGAAAAAAAAAAACGATAAAGAAAGAAATTGGTCTACGGGCGAATTCTAAAAAATATTCCTTTCTAGTCAAAAATGTATCGTCACACTAAATGCCAACTTAGAGCAAGGAGCAATAGTGACAGTATTAAGTTTGTACAAAAGATGAGAAAGAAATGGCATTCTACACAATCAACACTACATCGAAAATCGACGAATTGCAGAGAGACTTTGGGCAAATACGTATCTTTGTATAGCTGTAATAATACGCCATCAAGTGTGTACATGAATGCAAGCCACAGAGGTCATTTGTGCAACATTGAGTCTGTGTATTAAAGCTGTCATTCTCTCGCTCACCATGAATACCTCCAAGGTGGTCAACAGGAGTTTTTCTTTATTGTATTTTGCAGCATTCGTTATCAGATGTTGATATCAGACATTGATACGTTTCCTTTAGCCCTGTTTATTGTTTGATAGACCTGAAATCTTAAGTAATCAAAGTTTTGTTTATGAAAGCCGTCGTTCTCTGGCTCGCCATGAATACCTCCAAGGAGGTCAACAGCAGTTTTTCATTATTGTATTTTTCAGTATTCGTTATTAGACGTTGATATCAGACATTGATACGTTTCTTTTAGCCTTGTTTATTGTTTCATTAGACTTAAAATCTAAAGTAATCAAAGTTTTGTTTATGAAAGCCGTAGTTAACTAGCTCGCTATGAATACCTCCTAGAATGTCAAACAATCGGAGGACACTCCTCTCACGCGTTAACCGTTAAGTTGTAAACATTTTGTTACGATACTGAAATGTGTCATTTCTAAACGTTGTAACAAGTAACTGGCCAAAACTAGTAGGAGCATATCTTCCTGTAGCCCGACTTACGACCTTAGATCGTCTTGTTATCTTAAAATTCCTGGGGTCATCATGCTATGTCGACTCTCTATAAGAAGGACACCCCTCAAAGACGGACAGCTGAGGCCGGTCCGGGGGGCCGGTCCCGATGGTGTCGCGTCCGTCTTAGAGAGAGTTGACTGCTATTGGGTTCCTAAATGCGTATTGGGTTCCTAAATGCGTATATAAAAACATTTATCTATAAACTCTTGGTATTCGGCCATCGTTTCTTGATTAAACATCTGAAAAATAGAAAACAAACAGCGGTAAACATTCATTTTATAACCTTGACGTTTCGTATGCTAGTCAACATACATTTTCAAAAGTATAACCGTTACAAATTTAATTTTGGAAAGCTGTTTATACTTTAACAATGGGGATCTGGAACCTAGACAGAAGACATCTGCAACAGAAATTCAAGGCGTTTCAAACGAAAACTGTCTGTAAAAGGACACAATGAAAAGGCTTTCTTAATAAAGTATTGGCATTCAATGCTGGCTGTAACTCTTGAATATACAAGGTCTCCTTAACTTTACGGTGGTAGTCAGTCTTGCCCGACGCCACAGAAAATGTCAAAATGGTCCCATTTGATGTTGTGACCAGTTGTTGCAGTCGCAAAAGAGTGATCATGTTTCGAAAGGGCCTTGAAATGTTCCGTTTTCCGGTCGTGAAGTCTTCGCTTCGTTTTCCCAATATAAAAATAATTGCAGTCCCAGTAGGCTCGGAGGAGCGCGGGCTCATTTCCCGAACAGCGGCTGGTAATCGAGCCTACAGTTCCAGCAACTAGCTTTGTAAATGACTTTGAATAATTGTGATCGGTTGAGTCGGTCCTTGTAAGGGAAGAAGGATTTGATCCGCCGGGAGCCGGTTTTGAAAAATAACTTTGACAAAACAAAAGAACACTAGTGTAAGAAGAAACGATTACAGTAAAAACCCGCGTGTAAGAACTTAGAAAATTAAGAACCTCCTGGCAGAAATTTGCTACTTTAATACCCCAAAATATAAGAACCTGTTTAGCCAAAAAAATTCCAACAGGTTCTTATATGTGGGGTTAAACTATTTTATTTATAATATTTTACCAAAAAGGTTGTCTTTAGAGATCAAAAAAATTGCACAGTGAAACTACAAATGCACAATGTATGTTAAACGTGAACTGTTGTTATAAAACAATTCTGCTACAATTAAAAGAATGTATCATTTGTATGTAATCTTGGTCTTGGTTTACGCATTTATTCTATAAAATAACAGTTTATAATGAAGAACAAACCATATATTATACTATTTTCTACTCCGTAAAAATTAAGAACCTAATTAAGAACCTACTTAGCCTAAAATGCCAGTAAGTACCCCAAAATACAAGAACCTGTTTTGCCAAACTCTAAAAAAGTAGGTTCTTACACGCGGGTTTTTACTGTAACACAAGTCATGAATATGATTACTAAGGCTTTTTCAGTTTGGCTCTAAAAACTCTTAACATCTTTGAAGGCTTGCGAAATTGTTCTAAAAATCTCCAGGCTTTCCAAAAATCTTTTGAGCGTCTGAAAATCTAAAAAAAATCGGATTTTTGTAGTTAGGCCTAAGACGAGAGGGGCTAGAAAGTCAATTGGGGGGTTTCACATGACGTCACTAAAATTCAAACTAGAAAACTATTGATCCTCCTGAGATGTTACTTTCATGATGTATAACAGCAGCTGAAAACTAGTATTCATACACATTTTTACTCCGAATGAGTCCTTAGTTTTGTGATAGACTACGCTTGAATTTCTAAGCTTTTGCTTGACGCGGGATTTACATGACGGCCGGGTCGAGAGAACTGTCATGTTGGTTTTTAAAAAAGTGTCCTATTTCGGGGAAGTTGGCTATCTGAACAGTTCACGTATTATCAAAACCTAGACCACTTGCTTGATTTTCTGGTCTAGAATACAACGAATTTATACAAAAGCTTCTACTGGACTGTAATTCTTGTCCGAGTAATGTCACGGCGTTTTCAAACCAGACCTGAGCGGACATTTAGCTTGGTGATCGCGCCTTATTAACTTGACTGCATTCCACAGTTACTAAGTCTGTTAAACAGCAAAAGCCGGTGTCACGATCACAGACGTGCCTCGCTCAAAAAATAATGCGTAGTATATGTGGGGAGTCTGTGGTGATGGAATCTATTTTTAGAAACTGCGTGCGACGCTATTGACCATTGTCGACAATATTAAAGCACCTTGTCAACACTACTTAAATAGTAGAAAACAATGATGCAAGGCTGATACTACGTAGATCGTAGAAAGCTTAACGGGACAACGACATGATAGAGTCCACTGGCTGAAAGCCAAGAATTGCGACCTTGGACAGCTGTTTCGACCTGTAGCTTGTTGGGTCAAGCACTGCACGGTGTAGCAAGTAATGAAGTAATTAATCAGCTGATCGACTAATCATTCATACCTACTACACCTTTTGCCCTTCATTACCAGGAAATAAATATTAATTAGTGTCAAAAAATCAGTCATTACAATGAATGTGTAATCATTGTAGAGAAATAAACAAGCGTTTTAATTTTTGCGTGATCAATAAGGAGTTTTACATAGAGAAGAACATTCATTAAGGCCCATGTATAGGTTCAATGTAATGGAAATAACGAACTTTTAAGAGAATAAACAAACATTTGCTCCAACTTAATGTTCATGAACGAGAAAAAAATTTCATTTACAACAAAGGTACAGTGTAATATGTATTTAAGGTGGCTCAAAACAGTTTCCAGCACTTTTCAAGACGTAGATTTTGATTGGTCATTATTACCACTATTTATCAGTTGACGCTACAATCATGGTATCAAAAAACTGCCCAATCATTGGTGAACACGTTGGTATTATTTTCATGACACAATAGGTTACCATAGCAACACTATGGCCTGCTAAAACCACCCTTAATTTTAGCTTTAAGCGCTTATATTTCAAAAACGGCACGGTGAATTTTTTTCTTATTATAGAATTTTAATAAGCAGAATGAGATGCAACTTTTGGCAAAGTTTAAAAAAATTCTGTGCATGGGGTTCAGAGCCACCTTAAATTTTCGAAAATTTAAGGTGGCTCTGATTTCCATGTACAGAATTTTTTCAAACTTTGCCAAAAGTTGCATCTCATCCTGCTTATCAAAATTTTAAAATAAGAAAAAAATTCACCGTGCCGTTTTTGAAATATAAGCGCTTAAAGCTAAAATTAAGGGTGTTTTTAGCAGGTGATAGTGTTTCTATGGTAACCTATTGTGTCATGAAAACAATACCAACGTGTTCACCAATGATTGGGCAGTTTTTTGATACCATGATTGTAGCATCAACTGATAAAGGGTGGTTATAATGACACGTCAAAATCTAAGTGTTTGAATTTGCTGGAAACTGTTTTGAGCCACCTTAATACTGTAATGAAACGAGCTAGTTCTTCATCACTCAATATGCTCTCCGATTAGACATCGTGGTATGTAGGTTTGCATAAACCTAAACCACTGAGCACATTTTGCAACTGTTATTGTGTTCGTATTTCTTCTCCCTACTCTCAAAAGAATTTGTTGACGGTACTCTCCCAGAGGAATCCCCTGCCGTCTTGCCTCTTCCCGATCGTTTAGTTGTTGCTGTACTGCGGTTCACCCCTAACATGTCTGCCACCAAAAGGTGGTCTTCGCGAGGATCTTCAAACGCCCTCACTATCCTTTCACGATGCTCGTTTGGGATACGGTTACGTCGCATTCTGCGCTCCATTCCTGCTTCACGAGTTTGTACCGTTTCGGGTCCTATATAAACGTCCTTTGAAATCCAGTGGGAAATCGGAGAGAAAAATGCTCAACAAAAGCTCTTTTGTTATTGAGTTTTTTTTTCCGCAATCGAACATTAACCCTATGGAAATGAATTTTCATTCGCACTAAAAAATGTTGTTTTCGATAAAACACTATTTAAATTGGCGTTAATGAATCTTCTTCTCGATGCAAAAAGCCTTAATGAGTATTGCACAAATTGAAATGTTTGGTTTCTTAGCTAAACTGATTATACATTAATTTTATTGACCACAGGTTTTGCGCTAATGAACATTTATTCCCTGCTAATGAAA
>JAHPZR010051998.1:0-17500 GCA_019787425.1 Platygyra sinensis | reverse complement strand
CTTTTTTATTTCAAATTTGGACTTGTCATATCATAAATATTTAGTAGACAAAGTTTGAACGAAAATCTATTGTCGGTTCTATTACAGGGGAATTACCTTAACTACTTCAAGATTTTACGTGTTTGTCCGCTTCTTCTCGCGAAAAGATAAATTTCTGCGTTTGCTTCCTGCCTGTTCCTCATCTAAAAAACTAGGCCGCTGAGTAGTTCTTAGTGGTTTATGAGCAGAGCCGTTGCTTATTTTTTTATGGTTTTATTCTATTTTTCGAGGGAACGTAACATGTTTTACAGTTCCATAAGCACGTGATGGTTGTCTTTCTATCGTAGGTCCGCCTAGTCGGATTATGAACGCAAAAAAAAAAATAGCTCTGCTGGTTCATACGTTATTATTTAATTAAACTGAGTGTGTAAATAAACGAGACATTCCTCATCAAGACCGCGCACGATTCATATCGGTCACCATATTTTTTGCCATGTGTCCCATTATTGAGGGTCGAAAAAGGCATGCTCTCGGGAGAGGCACGAAGAATTATAATTAAGTAGCGGGGGCTCGAACAACCATCGGGTCTGCATTAAAAGGATATTTGTGTGCAAGCCGTGAATCTTTTCAGCAATCAGACTATTACTTGTGCAAACAGAAAGATTGATGTTCAAATTTCATCACTGAAGTTGTGACCAGAATTTCAAAGAAATTCCAGAGAAAATGTCGAATTTTGTATAGACCATCGGATAACAGTAATTCTGAGGACACTCAAGAGTTCTCTAGTCGCATTCAGTTAGTTCATAAACGAAGGGGCTGAGTAATACTTCGACTCAAGGGCACGATTGTTCAAACTGAACTAGATACCCGGCAGTCAAAAATTTATGAATAATCAGTACATTCCATATCCACTAAAGTGATCATTGAAACCTCCCGAAAGTATTTCAGCGATTTCGAGCTTTGGTCGGAAGCACCAATCGAGCTTTTACAATGTTTTGGTTTTGCACAAATTGTACAAACTTTGTCTGACTCGTGGGCACTAAAGTATTACACCGGATAGTTCCCTGTGGCAGACTTTCGTCACCGAACGCTCAAGCAGCGTTTTGTAGTGATTTGCGCTACTTTGCCGAGGCCATTGTGAAGGCCTAAAGTTTGTAAATCGCTCGCTATTTTTACACCGACATTTCAGCAGATTCAAGTTGAAATTTTGGTGGAAAAACGAGAGGATTTTCTGACTGCCGGATATCTAGTTTTTGAACAACCATGCCCGTGAGTCGAGGTTCTCGTAGTATGCCGGAGCCAAGAGAATTTGTCCACGACAAAAGCTTCGCATTTTTGAACGAATATCGAATACTCTCACAGGGTTCAAACTTCAATTTTTGTAGAATTTATTCTCTGAGAGTCGAGTCAAAGTACGAATTTCTTTTAAATGTCGAAACATCGAGATTTTATACTATGCCCAAGCTCGAAAATTTCCTCAACCACAAAGCCAAAATCATAACTGAAATCGGTTGACATCTCTAAACAAACACCTACAGTTTAAGGAAGGATTGGATGCGTTTTTCCGTGGAAATTCCAGAGTAATTTCAGACTGTCAGGTATGAAGTATATATTTTAAAAACACTTTCCGTCTGCTGGGTATCTAGACGTAATATTTTTTGATACGCAGTAAATTATGCTAACTTTCACCGGGCTTGGCAGATGCGTTTTATCCCCAAACTTTTGAACTGCTCGAAATAAGCAGTCGTCCAGTTCTTCGAGTTTATAGGGAACTATTTAAAAAAATAAGAGGCTGGTTTCCCGAAGGAAAAAACAACGGACAACTGGGAGTTATGGGAGACAAAAAAAAAAATTATAAATTGCGAATCTTTCGCTGCGGTGCTTGTTTAATGTTCTCGATATATCATCTTGATAATTACCTAAACTTCGCCTCCCTTGAACGTTTCCCTGTTTTTATTTTGATGTTAGTCAATTTTTCCTGATCAACATTTTGAGGTGAAAATTTGCGAGGGAAACTCAACATTTGGTATCTGAAACCATAAACTGACCTTCAAAATCGTTCGATGAAATTAAATTTTATACAAACAGAAAAACTACTTGTGCGGAATTAACCGCCCGAAAGAAAATCGAAAACTTTTGTTTCTTCAGCCAAGTGTAGCATTTCCTGAGTAAAGCGTTAACATTAAATTAAAAACTCAAAAAAGAAGAAAAAAAGAAAAAAAACGCAGTGGCTCGCAAAATAGGCTTGTTTATAAACTGTCACCGATTTGACCATAAATCATCTCAAACGTTGAGTCCGTGTTTAGACTCGTCACCACTAAACTTATTGGTATGAATTTTTTTTATAGTCGTCACGGATTTCACCGTAACGGTCTAGTCACAGGCATATGATCAGCCACGGGTAAGTCAAGCGGACTCTTCACGAAGCCATCAGTCCTGTCGGGTTATTTACCAAAAGTAAATTAAAGTCCAAAGTAATGGGCATATTTTTGGACCAGTGGAAACAAATCAAATCGAAATGGCGGAGATGACGGAGAATCGAGTTCGACAATTAACGATAAACAAATCCAAAGAAAACGATGAGAAGTTTTACATGTAAAAACGGGGTGTTCGATCGAAATTTAGATCTCAGTATACATACAGTTGCCGTTAGCTCGATTAAATTCGGCGAGTCACGTCAGCTACGCTGTCAAAGTCTAATATAATGAGTCAGATCAGAGCACTCTAGAATCATCGGCAAAAGCAGATTGCCTGTAAATCGTCAGAGTTTTGCTTCGATTTGCAATTCTGGCATTGTCGTTTCAGCTTTGTTCCTCAGTTTTCCTATAATTCTGGTCATTCTCTTCATATCTCCTGATAGTTCTCGATGACCTTTCTGGATTTCCTTAGAAGATATGAATTATTGGGAGCCGTTCAAATTCAATCGAACACAAAATATTCCTTGGAGTTGCTAAGTTGTTATGGGTCGAATGGATCTCGAAATATGGTTTGGAAGCGTTCCTCCAATGACGTCTCTGTTATGGATTGGTCAGTAATATCTGATGTTGGTCGTATAACCATGATGAAGACTTAAATTTAGCACCT
The DNA here is from genome assembly GCA_019787425.1 of Platygyra sinensis. Taxonomy (NCBI): domain Eukaryota; kingdom Metazoa; phylum Cnidaria; class Anthozoa; order Scleractinia; family Merulinidae; genus Platygyra; species Platygyra sinensis. Next base: position 14,437 of record JAHPZR010051998.1, on the reverse strand, counting down.
AACATAGCTTCCTACGCAGACCGTCGCGGCAAGTAACAAGAAAAAGTAATGTCTTTGTAAAAAGCTTTAGTAACTCCCAATCTCGCCATACCAGTTTTGATAAAGGCGACCCAAGAGTAACTGAGACTCCAACAGGGACCAGTAGTAAGTGAGCTGGCCTCAGTCCATATTAGAGGGCTCTAAGCGTCGAAGCTCTCATGAACGGTTCGGTGGATTACGCGGAGTGCGGAGTGCGGAGTGCGGAGTGCGGAGTGCGGAGTGCGGAGTGCGGAGTGCGGAGTGCGGAGTGCGGAGTGCGGAGTGCGGAGTGCGGAGTGCGGAGTGTGGAAAATGTGGAGAAAATTTCAATTTTCCATTTTAATTTCCATTCTCATGCGGAAAAACAGTGTGGAAGAACAATGAATGTAACAAACTTTTACAAAAAGTCTATGCTGTACACTAACGTACCAAACGCCGATCCACGTACGTGTGGTGTCACCTACGTGTGATAGCTGACGAAATTTTTTATTAAACATGTCACCGCATCCGTACTGGTTTCAAATTTGTGTTACATTGTTGTAATTTCCGGTTCAAGTGGAAGCTACAAAAAACTAGCTTTGTTCGATGTAGCCATGCCGGAAAATGTAAGGATACATCCCGTTTTTAAAGACTATAGATCGATTGTTAGTATCCTGAATTCACAATAATGCTAAGCGCATTGATTTCAATCTTTCATTTACCTATTCGTTGCTGTTCTTTAGAGCTACAAAAAAATATTGCCGGTTCGATTTAGCCATGAAAATTTAAGGATGCATCCCGTTTTTAAAGACTATAGATCGATTGTTAATATCGTGAATTCACTATAATGCTAAGCGCATTGAATTCTATCCGTTATTTATCTATTCGTTAGTGTTCTTTAAAGCTACCAAAAAATATTTTTCGATTTAGCCATGAAAATGTAAGGAATCATCCAGTTTTTAAAGACTCACAGATTGATTGTTACTATCGTGAATTCACAATGATGCACTGGTTTCTATCTATTATTTATCTATTCGTTAGCGTTCTTAAAGCTACCAAAAATATTGTTCGATTTAGTCATGAAAATGTAAGGATAATGCTATGCTATTGATTTTTGTTAATTTAAACGCACGTGTCACGATATTATAAAACACCCTTTCAATGAGAATATAAAGGAATGAAAGCAGCAGTGTCACGAGGGGTTTGCTGTTTTAGGTCACCTCTGTGCTAAAATCACTACTTTGGGGTTTTAATCATAAGCAAAATGCATCTGTAGAGCTACTACTAAGATATCAAATGAATTTTATCAGAGAGGGCTAACCCGGCATAATAAATTCCTTGAGGATTTTTGGAACAAGTAGCATCAAAACTCGAACAAATTGGCCAATTTTTTTCGAGTTTCAATCCACTTCCATCGATGCCATCCGTAGCGACAGGCGACAGGAAACAGTTTCAGTGCCTTCAAATAGCCTTCAATGAAAAAATGAATGAAAAAAATTTCCACTCCTCATTTGCCACACTCCGTATTTTCCACACTCCTAATTTTGCACACTCCGCATTTCCACACTCCTCGTTTTCCACACTCCACATTTTCCACACTCGCACTCCGCACTCCGTACTCCGCACTCCGCATAATCCACCGAGTTACCAATGGACTGAATCGAGCGTCTGAAAAATAATTGACAATGCCGCTTGTCTTTTAAAATGCCAGTTGAAAGCATTGCCGGTCGGCACCCACGCCAAGAAGAAAGTCTGAGGACTGCCTCTGCGTGTACAACACACTGATGTAATTACAACGAAAGGTTTGTAGACCTTTGTAATACGTGCAGTGCTTCACGATATGCCAGTCAGATTAGTGGAAACTGTCTTCTGAATTTCGTCAGCTGGGAAACATTACGTCAGTTGTCCTATTGGGGCATTCCCGACAAACTTGTGACTGCAGCTTGTAAAATTGTTCTCGTAAAGACCGTAAACAAGATTCACAACCTCGAATGATTGAATGGTTTTCATGTGAAACTTTAATGTCATCCAACGGGCAATACAGCTCAAATTTCACTAGTTAATTTGGGCTAGTTTATCGTTGCTTTTAAAAGCATTTCGGTATTTTTTCCTTCAATTGTACCACTTCACCACGTTCAGTAACCCAATTTGCGTTTTACTGAACAAAAGAGTGGGATAAGACATTAAAAAGCACAAAATCACCTTTGCGTGCTGGTGGCGTAGACGTACGAAGTACGCATATCAAGTTTGTGCTTACCGAAGCAAATTTCCCAGGTGAAATATAATTAACGGAACGCTTCTAAATTTTGGACAGAAATCACGATGGAAAACATCATGAGCTATCATGGTAATCATCTTAAAAGCAGTAAATCCTTAAATTGGGGAACGATCTTGACGAATAGTCGAGGATTTGCAAAGCTCGATAAACTATGATAAGGTTTACGGTCAGTACAAAATGCAGATTGCAGACTGCAGACCGGGTACAAAATGCAGACTAGGTACAAAATGCAGACTGAGTACAAAATGCCGACTGACAAGAAAAACGTTTTTTTTTTTTACGTCAGAAACGTGTGATTAGAGTATTTTGCCAAAGGCCAATAAGCTTTAAAACTTTTCTGAGGTCGACACAATAAACTGTTCGCCCATGCAAAAACCTTTCATCGAGTATTCACGGCCGCAATTGACCGCGACCGCATTTCTTGTATGCCGTGACATACCTAAACTAGTAGTAATCAAAGATTATCAGAGTGCGTTCGACGCCTTATAACGGCCGTGATTTATAATGGTAATTGAACTGAGTGGAATGCAATTTGGTCTGAAATCATACGCGTGATTTCAAAATCGAACGAGCGCGCAGCGCGAGTTCGATTTGAAATCACAAGTATGATTTCAGACCAAAATTGCACGACCCGAAGTTCAATTACCACTTTATTAAATCCATTTTGAAATCGCCCAAATACAGGACTTGGCCAATTCAAATATTTTATTGATGCAGAACTGAGGCGGTTTTTAAATAAAAAGCGGAACCGGAAACGCTTTTACTGCAATACGCAATAGAGCAGCGCGCGACCTTTAATCAAGTTGCGCGCGCGCTATTTTTGGTTACTAAAAAGTTCTACTGTATCGCAAGCGCTCACGAGAGCGCCACGACAGCCCGCAAGTGTTATTACATCCATTTTGAAATCGCCAAAATACAGGACTTGGTCGATTCAAATATTTTGATGCAGTACTGAGCTGGTTTATAAATAAAAAGCAGAACCGGAAACGCTTTTACATCAAAATATGCAATAGAGCAGCGCACCAACTTAAAGTTGTACGCGCGCGCTATTTTTGGTTACTGGAAAGTTCTACAGTGTAGCGCAAGCGCTCACGAAAGCGCCGCGACAGCCCGCAAGTTTGAAGTGTAACGTCCTCATTGGCTGGAAAAATGATGTGATTTAGAGCAAAAAATGGTGCAATTTGGGAATAAATTGCACCAATTTGAGCCAATCAGATTACAGGGACCACCAGTGATTTCAAAATGGATTTAATAAATACAGTTATCTTAAATGATTTCCCTAGCTGACTTTCAACCCCTAAAAACCAACCTTTTTTCATCAACAGCCAGGCTTTTTATACAGAAAGATATTTCAGTGACAAAATCCATGCCAGTCTGATTGAAGACTACGTTGCGTGACGGCGCCAGTTTCCGTAGACAAAAGCTAATTTGTAATGTTTGTTTTTTACGAACATTCTATGAAGGAAGCTCAAATATAACTGAGAAAACATTTGCAATCACGTGCTCATTCATCGCGTAAACAGACTCCGTGCGACTGATTCGAGTATTTCCCCTGGCCTGATTAACAAAGTACACAGTATTTACATTTCCGTTCCCTGGGTCAGGTTCACTCTCATGGATCTTTTCTTCAGAGTACTCTTCCACCGATTCCAAATAATATTCGACCGGATATGACCACAGGCAGCCCAAGCGCGATATGAGAGGAAATAATTAAATGTAAATGAAACGTACGCGAACGTGACTCTTGCCTTCGAGCGGTGTTGTGTTACAAAGATACGATTTACAAGGGTTTGTATGGGAACTTTACGGGTTTGCTTTAAGGTGGCTCAAAACAGTTTCCAGGACTTTCCAAGACGTAGATTTTGATAGGGTCATAATTAACACTCTTTATCAATTGATGCTACAACCGTGGTATCAAAATACTGCCCAATCACTGGTGAACACGTTGGTATTGTTTTCGTGACACAATAGGTTACCATAGCAACACTACGACCTGCTAAAAACACCCTTAATTTCAGCTTTAAGCGCTTATATTTCAAAAACGGCACGGTGAAATTATTTCTTATTACAGAATTTTGAGAAGCAGGATAAGATGCAACTTTTGGCAAAGTTTGAAAAAATTCTGTACATGGGGTTCAGAGCCACCTTAAATTTTCGAAAATTTAAGGTGGCTCTGAACCCCATGTACAGAATTTTTTTAAACTTTGCCAAAAGTTATTTGAATTTTACAGGTTGAGGAAATTAAACTGGGCTGCTTATTGGAAACGGGCTTCTTAATCGGGATAGGGTGCTGTTGTATACTCTTCTTCCTCGCGTTTTTTGCCACACGATGCCTACCCTTTCCCCGTTTGTGCAGGCTTTATTTGTTAGTGTATTTAGACAATAGGTAGTCTGTCACGCGAGTCCGTTAGGGCCGCTGTTAAGTCACTCTGGACCGTTGTAGCACTGCTGCCCATTTTCTTGGACGAGAAATATTTTCAGGTGCGAAAGACCTTTAGAGGAAGGGAGGTTTTTTTTACATCAATGAAGGTCTTTGCTTTTCTAAATAAAAATATCGCGCTACACAAAATCCCTGGGTATAGGGTTCCGTTTTCAGCGATTTGCGGTATTTCTAAAAATAAATATTAATGTGCTATAAATCAGCAGACGTTGCCCAACGAGAGGGTGAACCCAAAATGCTGATTTATTACTGACTGTTTCATCGATAAGAGTATGAGATAAGAGCGAGGGAAAATTCATTGATTTTGAAAATTTACGGGAGAAGGGGTCGGCAGGAGGAAGACAGAGTCTTACAAAGAATGATAGGCATTTTGCCTTGAAATTATCACATAATGTTGTTATAGTTTTGTGTTTTGATTGTCTTGGTAGGGGTGTCAGTGAGATGATTTTAAGCTGTCTCTGTTTCCTCGTTGTGTTTCACTGAAGTAAATAAGATTTTGCAAAGAAAGCCACATGCCGAAAGGCATGAATTGACCCTTGTCGACCTTATTACATTAAAGCTCGTAACCTTGTCAACAGTATTTTAATTTTTTAATAACTATTTTAAAACACTTTACAAAAGCAGGCTTTTTAACCTCATTAAAACACAAAGATATTTGTGCATGAAATCATAATCGGAATAATTTGAGGAAATTTAACTAGAAATAGTATTTATTTGGAGTAATATTCTTATCTTGAACTTTAATAAACCCTCTACAATATTTGTTTTGATATCCAATGTGTTGTGGCAAGTATTTTACCTCTAAATTCGTTAAAACAAACAAGCTAGTTATTCTGGAAGCCCCTTGTAAGTAATATTAGATAGTGTTTACGCTTTAGAGCGTTACGTTTAGTTGGGCTGCGTGTCCATTTCATGCATGCTGTAGTCGCAGAAAATTACGGTCGAATCAGGGACACAAAAAATCGTAGGATTTAGATTTTCCTCCTTCATTTGCCTTATAAGTAATGGAATATACGCACTGTAGCCCATCATTTGTGTCAATCAAAGCATCACCTCATTCCACATTTATGTTGTGTAACAACTTGTTTCAATTTTGGCATGGGAGTTATCGTCTTGGCTCTGAGAATTTGGCAAACTTTCCACAATATGACATCGTTATCCGTAATTGGCGTCACGCGCATCCTACATTTATTCCAGAACTGATCCTTCAACGCTGTAAGGCCGCCTTTGCATTCACGAAATGCTGACAATGACATAGATCCCGGTATCAATAAATTGCTAAACTGAGCACATTTATGAAGACAACTGCAAATATTATATAGAAGAAAGCTTTAATGAGTTGATCCAACAAAACAACATCAACGGTGATTTATCATTACTACACCTTGATATACAGAGCTTAAAAAATAAACATGAAGATTTATGCCACTATCTCACACAACTTAATTTGATATTTTCGATCATAGGTTTGACTGAAACCTGGTTATTGGATAACTGTGATGATACTTATAACATTCCATCTCATAGACTAGTAATTAAAAGCAAGAAAAATAAGGCAGGTGGTGAAGTAGGAATATTTAATGCAAACAACATCAATTTTGTAAAACGAGAAGAGTTGTCAATATTTAAAGAAGAAATATTTGAATTTATTTGCATTGAAATTCAGCTCAGCAATAAAAGGATTGTAACTGGAGTCACATATCGCCCACCAGGTAAAAAGATCAACTAGAGTTTGAAGAAACTTTTGAAGATTTTTTACTGAGAATCAATAGGGAAAAGAAGCAATGTTATCTGATGGGGGACTTCAATATCGATGCTTTAAAAATTGGACAAAACAATTTATCCGATAACTTTATGAATCAACCACTCTCCAGTTCCTTTTATCTAACTAAGCCGACAAGGATAACCCAAAATAGTGCAACTCTTATTGATAATATACTAACAAACAGTTTTGACCGAGATAGTGTGATCGGGATTTTATTTTCTGACCTATCTGATCACTTGCCAGTCTTTACAATTGAAATTAGAAATAGGTACAATGAAAAGAGGCCAATTACGTTGTCAAGAGACACAAGAGAGGAAAACATTGACAGATTAATAGACAAATTAAGCAAGACAAACTGAGAAGAACTAGAACATGAATGGGATCCTGGCATATGCTATGATAAGTTTTATAACAATTTTTTTAAAAATAATGTATGATGAGTGTATTCCAAAGAAGAAAGTTAGCAACAAGCAGTTAGATTCAGAAAAAAACCTTGGATTACTAAAGGAATGAAAAAGTCACTAGCAATTAAACATAAGCTGTATAAGAAATATTTAAAAATTCCATCATCTAATAACTCATAAATATATAAAAAATACGGAAACAAACCTTATCATACAATAAGAATTGGTAAGAAAAAATATAATAGAAAGATAAATTTATGGAGGCACACAAAAATACTAAGGAAACTTGGAACTTAATCAATGAAGTAATCAATAAAAGAAAATCAAAGACAATGTTACCGGAAACTTTTAACCAAGAAGATTTGAAACATCAGACCCAGTTGAAATACAGCTGTAGCAGAGCATTTCAATGATTATTTTGTTAATGTTGGTCCAAATCTAGCTAAAATCATAGAACAGCCAGATATTACTTTCAAATCATTTATGTCACGTAACCATGAGGATGAAGTCAAGAGAGAACTACTAAAAATAGATCCAAGTAAAAGTACTGGATTTGATGATTTAAATCCAAAAGTAATTCATCAAACAGCACCGTAAATCAAGTATCCCTTAGCTTTAATATTCAACAAATCATTATCACAGGAAGTAGTTCCTAAAAATCTTAAATGCTCTCTTATTAGTCCAGTTTACAAAAGTGAAGACAAATCGTTAGTATCAAATTATAGGCCTGTATCTGTTCTTCCATGCTTCTCAAAAATACTTGGAAAACTGATGTTTAAACGACTTATGAGTTTCACTGATAAACACAAATTATTATACCAAGATCAGTTTAGACTTCGAAAAAACCATTCCACTGAAATGGCAATTATTAGTCTAACGCAAAAAATTACAGAGGCAATTGAGAATAAAAAAATTACAATTGGTATATTTCTTGACTTATCTAAAGCTTTTGATACAGTAGACCATTCAATACTATTAGATAAGTTAAAATACTATGGGATCAGAGGAATCACTTTAAAATGGTTTAAGAGTTACTTATCAGATAGAAAGCAAATTGTGAAATTCTATGAATACCGTTCAAGTATGAAAACTATTTCACATGGAGTACCTAAGACTCTGTATTAGGACCGTTATTATTTTTATTATATGTTAATGATATTCATAGAAGCTCAACATTGCTATCATTTATCCGTTTTGCTCAGATGATACCAATATATTTAATTCACATTCTGATATTAATACATTATTAACCACCACAAACGAAGAGCTAAAAAAAGGTTCTGAATAGTTAAGAGCCAATAAAATTTCCCGTAATATAATAAAGGCAAAAAACATAAAAACAATACACCCTGTTAGAATAAAAATTGATGGAACGGAAGTCAGACAGGTCGAGTCAGCCAAGTTCTTAGGAATCTATATATAGATACTAACCTAGAATGGAAGCATCATGTAAGACATATATGCAACAAAATCTCTAAAACAACCGGACTATTATGTAAGGCTAGGCATTACGTACCACTTGGAATACTTAGAAGTCTTTATCATTGCTTGGTATATCCATACCTTTATTATGGTAATATTTGGAGGGGAAGAACATATTCCACGAGATTAGATTCAATCAGAAAAATCGAGAAAGAGATTATAAGATTAATCATGTTTGCTGAATACAAAGAACACACTACAAAGATTATCAATGTTTCAATTAGATGATATAAATCTACAAGTAACTGCTTTGTTTATGTTCCGATTCTTAAATAACATGCTACCTGATTCATTTAATTACACCATTATAACACAAGGTCATCAGCTCGTGTGCATAAAAATTATGCTAGAACTAATTATAGTAAACATTTGGTTAATTATAGAGGAATTGATACATGGAATAATTTACCAGAGTCACTGAAAGAGATCAAGTCCTATTATTCTTTTTTTTTTTTTAAAAAGTTAAAATCATATCTACTCTCAAAAACGAAATTATAAAGATCTGTACTATTGTGCTAAGTCTGCTAATTGAGATGAATTCTTCATGTTTAAAATACACTAAATTTATGTATAAAATAATTCATAGAGCCATGTAAATTAAATAAGTTACAAAGAAGAACATTGAACTATGGGGACTCTCCTCGAAAAGCCCAGAAGGGTTTGCTGAGAGTTCCTGTCCTTAGTCTACTCTAATGAAATACTGTAACTTACACTATAATGAAATGGGCAAATAAACAGTGAATTGGTCAAAGCTGATCCTTGTTGAGCCGAGATTCGCATACGAACTGAAAAGGCAACAACAGGATGACTGTAAAAACTGTTCAAGTGTATTTCTAACAATGTGAGTACAATGCATTAGTGCAATACAATCTTTTCAGTTTCTGAGAGTTTTTGACAATCCCTGACAATATTTATCACCTTGAAGTACCGCCTACATATCAGTCTCTTCAAGCCGACAGAAATGTTGGCTAGCGAGATACGTATTGGCTTGCGAAAGTACAATGACTCTTATCGCTGTATTGGGCAACCTGCGCCGAACATTCAGGCCGATAACTTTTAGCTTCCGTAAGCGTACCAGCTCCTGCGTAGCCTGCAGTAACCACAAGCCGAGTATTGATATACTGGCTTGGGTGAGCAAAATAACTCCCGATATGAACACTGGAAGCAGCTGAAGGAATGACGAAAGAAAGCTACCAACAAACGATACAACTGCAATCAATATTTTCAAAGCCTACACGAAATTAGGATACGAAGATGGATTTTCAATAGATGTAAACAGACAACGCGCGCATCTCAAAACAAGCTATGGAAGTATAAGCCTATCTTGGCAACTAAAAGTTGGGAGAATAATAAAAGTGAACTATCTAAAAACCGATAAATGGTACACAAAAGCGGTGAACACGAAGAAGACAAAAAAGGCACTGGCACAAGCCAACTACTAGCACTCAATCTTCTGATCTACAGGAACTAGTGCGCCAAGTCATCTTAATAGAATCCCTTTCGATCACGTGATTTTCGTAGACAGCCAACTTTTGCTGCCAACTTAGTGTGAACTTCGCACACACAAAAAGCTACTATACGCTGTCTCGATTTCTTTTCATAGGTGCAGTCTTAAATTGTTTACTTTAATCTGAGTTTTTTGGGTGATTTGTCAAAGTCCAAAGCCATGTAACCAAGACCGTTTATAATTACTCACGAAAGATACGAAGCAAGTACGTCTGTATCAAAGTTTATCAATGCGACTGCCATGTGCCGTATTCGTGACTAGCACAACATACTGAACACCTTACTGCATCTGTTCATGTGAAATAAGCAGATATGTCCAGAAAAGCAGGTTAATGAGATGCATGCTCTTTATGCCGTTAGGCATCACAAAGTGTTCCCTTTCCTATAAAGTCACCAAAACAGACATAATTCTGTCAAATATGAAGTAATATGAAAATGACACTGTGATGCTTATTGATAAATAGCATTGAATCTCATTAGCCTGCATTTCTGGACATAAGTGTGAAAACAGGCAGGTTGATGTTAAGTTCTTCGCTGTTCAGAGATTCAGGACGTTTATACCTGATGTAAAGTATCATATTTGGCACTCGATAGGCTCAAAACAGTTCAAAAAGTGGCTATCAGATTGTTATAGAGGTAACCACGCGGCATTAGCCACTCCTTTCTCCTTCGTTTAGAGAACAGATAACACTTATTTTGGTCAACTAAGTTTTCACCTTGTTCATTGTTGTGGCACGCCTTTACTGAAATAAATTTGCCAGGTAATGACTTGAAACTGAACTCGTGATGGTATACTGTAGAAAAATTATGACGCATTACACGCATCGCGTGTTTTGACATACCGCTCACGCTGCACTGTGTGAAGACGAAGGCAATCGAGATTTCTCTGCCTAACTGATGCATCCATTAATACGATACCAAGACTGCCTGACAGACGAGCTGGAGGGCTTACAGAGGTGCGCTAAGACAGTTATTCCTGGTCTACACGAGCTAGTTTTATGTGACAAGTCTGATTTGCTCGTGTAGACGAAGAAAATTGGCAAAGCTGGTGTGCTAGCTGTTAGGTGACCAATAAAAGTTGTCACGTACGAAATATTATAGAAAGTGGCGAGCCCAACTTTTCGGGGGCGATTAAGCAGCCCTGACTTGTTTCAACAACAACAACAACAACAACAACAACAACAACAACAACAACAACAACAACAACAACATTTATTTATACCAAAAAGTAGGAAGAGATAAAAGTAATACCTAAATGTAACTCTGGCTCAATGTTCTTATTTTTTCGGCCATTTCAGCCTCAAAATGTTCTTATTTTGTTCTTAAAATCCTGTGTACTCTAATGGCTCCAAATGTGGTTATACCGTACTGTACAGTACTCCACTGTAGGGAACCAGACCTGCAGGATGCCTAAACCATAGATAAACATTAAACAGTTGGATTTAATAATTATTCAAATTGGGCGAAGCTTACAGAACGTGGATCATATTACTGTATCAAAGCACTGTTTGCATGCGGGACGCTACATGTTTTCTCATCCACTCAAGATTTCAGAGCGAAAGCTAGCAACCTTAGGAGAGTTTGGTTTTATCAAAGTGTGTCATAGAGACGGTGAAGTGGATGTCATCATTCCAGAATTCGTTGAAGAGAAAGAGATTGTAAAGCGCATTCAGTGATTACACTGCAGTGATAAATTTGTGAACCAGCAAGGCTTAACCATCCATATTAAATGCAAACATCCGAGGTAAGCTTACATAAGTTAATTTATGTATCTTTTAATAATGTTCACACAAAATGGGCACGGAGTTCCCGGTGTTGTGGTCAGGCCTTGGGGTTGTGGGATTGGGTCGGGCCCGCAGTAATTGGCTCACGCTGTTTGCGGTGTCCCTGCCACGAGTTGGCGAAGTTAAATAAAATAAAATAAAATAAATAAAATAAATATGAAGACATACAGCTTCAAAATTTGTGCTTGAACGTTCGGCAAGTAGTATTCTCAGCATATTTAAAGCAAAACATTTGACTGTACACGTACATTATTTTCTCTTGCCTGGCCTGCTTCGTAAATTCACAATACAATTCCTGTCCTTCAGATATCGGACTCACCATGCAATTTTACTGATTATTTTTTAAAATTATTCGATATACCTAGATTAGAGCAAACGTTATCTTTACACTGTCGTCGCGGTCTGATGTTTGTTTGCTGAAAAAAAATTCAGCCTCAGATTTTTTTTAAAATTGTTCTTATTTTTCGAGCGATTTCAGCCTCAATGTTCTTATTAAGTTTATTCTTATTAAAAAAAAAGACTGTATATGACTGTATGATTTCCTTTTTAAGGTTTTCTTGAAAGCTAATCTGTGGAGAGATTTTGTTTCTTCGTATTATGTTTCTACGTATCTCTGCTGTTTAAAGTCATTACTGGCGCACTAAAACTTTGAACAGTTGACAAATATTTGCTGTGCCATTTGCATGATCGAATACGTTTGTCACATAACAATTGTCTCGTGTAGAGCCAACCTCGTTCCCAGGTCTTTTCCCTTAGGCTTTATCTTCCCTTTTGGTAGCAGACTGTCCCAAACAGTCGAAATGTTTGCTGGACATCATTAATAATCCTAAGCATAAATAAAACAAATTTTACCAGAGTCAAACAAATGTAGTTTTAACCTGAGAAATAGTCGAAGATATCACGTTCCTATTGCAAAACGAATAGACTTCAGGATAACTTCTTCTGCAAAAATTATAAAAGGAGTATTTTATTTGGTATTTTTCATGGATAAAATTTTAGCATTCATTTGTGGAAGATTTTATCTAATTCAGCTCTTGAGCTGTGATTTTAAATCTGTTTTTCTATCTCTGTTGTTTAAACCGTTAAACTTTCGGGGATAACTGAAGAAATGGCAGTGCCACAGTAGTGATAACAACAGGCGCTAAAAAATAGCAACCAGAAATAAAAACATAACCTGTCACCAGCCCACTTTGAAACATTTCTAAAAGCGAAAATGAAAGATGAATATAAATCAGAGGTTTAGCACGCTTTATAAACTTATGTTATAGCATTTTTTTGTGATGTAGTGCGTGTGCGGGACCGCTCACTCACCCTGTCTGCTATGACAGCACTAAATGTGTAAAATGCTTAACAGGCTTAACAGTAACGCTTGACTTTGAAATATGAAAACGTTCAATTATGCGGTTTTATAAAGAGGGCTTCTCACTGCCACAGAAAGAAGTTGCTTTTACACGTTTTAGAGTGAGAGCATCAGTATTGCCCACTTTCTCTCGAGGACCGCGCGTATTACCTGTTGCGGAATGTCACTTGATCTGTTGAACTTAACAGGTCATTCTCTCTATGTGGAGCAACGTAAGACTCCCCAAATGTTGTTATCATTTTAAAAGCTTTTACTGAGACGTTTCAGGACCAGACCGTCCGTCATAGTCATCCTCAAGTCCAATCCACAGTTCATCGCGTATGTATCCGAGATACTTCAAGTTGTTTACAGAAATGTCCGATTTTGTTCAGTATTTTCTTTTCATTTGGCAGCGTTTTCAGAGACTAATGGTTCTTTAGGTCCGAGTTTCTGTCCGGCTTCTCATGAATCTTCTTGGATAATTTATATTTGCTTCAACATCACATAGATACTCTTTATATTTCTCAGTGTAGAAGCTTTGCATGTTTCCCAAGAAAACAACGTAACAATCCTGGTCTTACTTCGAATCCATGTCACTCGATCCGTTGTATATATAATTTTGATAGGTGGTGGTAAATAGTCTTGAATTTTATTAGTGTAATTTAGGCCTTTAATCTGTATAACATTTAGATACAGGGCCCTATGGAGACCAGCCTTAGAGCTGAATGGGCTACCCTGTTTAAATAAAGTTAACTCTACTCTACCCCAGAACCCTGACCCCTAAGCCACCACGGCCGACAAATAGATTAATTTCTCAAGATGTAATTAAATTAAAAACGTAACAGTTTTTCTTTATAACGCCGTTCCCTTTAAACAGTACCTTAACTAAATACGTAACATTGTATACTTACACTTACTTTCCCTTCGCTCTTCCATGCAATCCTTACTACAGAACTCGTACCGCCCTAACACCCTCTACTATAGTGAGAGGGCATTTGCCTTAGCCGCTCCTAAACTGTGGAACTCTATACCTGAATATATTAAGTCAGCCTCGTCCCTGTCAACTTTTAAAACGGCACTTAAAACTTACCTTTTTTTCGTCGCCACCTCCTTAATGACCAATGATACCTTTGTAGTTAAATTGTTTTAATTTTTATTGTTATTATTGTTATTGTTACCATTGGTATTATTCATTGTAAGCGCATTGAGATTTTTAAATGCGCACTAAGAACGTTTCTATTATTATCATTATCATTATCATTATCATTATTATTATTATTATCATTGTTATTATTATTATTATTATCATTATTATCATCATCATCATCATCATCATTATCATTATCATTATTATTATTATTATTATTATTATTATTATTATTATTATTATTGCTTGTTTAGACGATCGACGAAATTCCCGCCATTTTTTCAAACTTGGAGCC
>JAHPZR010051995.1:0-42504 GCA_019787425.1 Platygyra sinensis | reverse complement strand
TTTTTTAAACTCTGTCAAACCTGAGCTACAAGTATGCAGTATTTCAGTTGTAGACGAGGAACAGCGAAAAGGCAGAGACATCAATATCTCACTTGCTGTATCTGGACTTAGGTGTTCAAAGCAACGACAAATTTTGTTCACACATAAAAAAGGATTCTAACATTTGGATGAGGGGCGTAATTATTTAAAACGGTTGGTTAAAAAAGGCAGTCATTCAAAAAATACGGTCAAAATTTGGTGCAATCCTATAAATTCAGTCTTACAAAGTTTTCGATGTTATTCTTGCTTTCTTGATTCCGGCAGCATTAGATGATCTGAAAAAGGAATCGGCTCCTCCATGAATTCTGACAGGGTGTCCTCGAGAGCAATGAATGGTTCCTTTTCAACAATCTCATGACTATATTGCTGCAGCCGAAAGTTCTCTTTCTCCCAGTCTTCTGAGCTGGTTAAATCCACAGTTTTGGTGCAACTGTCTTTCATGGCCGAAAAAGCTAAAAACGGCAGAGAAGTTAAGGACCGACTCAGTCCAATGTTAGCTGTTTTCAAGCTTCTTTCAGCATCGCTGGCAGACTTGTTTAACCTGTTTTTCCTGGGACGTGTTGATTGACGTTGGACAGCGTCTTCCATCTCTGTTAAGGCGTTGTTAAGGAGACGAACAAAGACAAAATTTAAATGATCAGATCTCGGTTTTGACAGTAAACCGCACAGCCTTCTTACTGCAGTGACCAAACCACGGGTCGGAGTTTCAAGACCGTTTAAAAGGCCAAAATTAAAACTCTGAAATGACTTGCAAGGATCAGAGCTCGAGACATGATCAACGGGCACCTGATGCAGGTCATCAAAATTGTAAGAATGGGGCAGATCGTCTATTACATGGGTTGATGGCGTTGTCAAGGGCGCGTTCATTGGCAGACCTAACCCGAAAAGCTCCATTTCATTAAGAACTTCAAAGACTTCATCTAGACTCGGTGTATCATCTAAGGATGGGAATGAGATGTTTGAATCGATGCTTTCTGAAGACATCTTCCTTCCATCTCCATCTAACCCAGGTTCCAAGAGTGGGAAAATGATTTGTGACCATGGTTCATCGTAAGGCTCGTTCATCGAATCCATGGCTGAGATCATTCCATTGTCCACTGCAGATTGCTTGATTATGGGCTTTGAAGGAGTGATACTTTTCCCGGCTTGAAGCTTGTTTTCTAAATCAAACGTTTGGCTTTCCTGAGGGTTACCACCCGCAAAACTAAAGGGGGCCTCTAAAGTCGATGCTCTTTCGGTATCAACTTGACTGCCACAATAAGGGAGACCAGTCTGAGCACCATCATTCCAAGTAGTGTTGGAATTCAGCATCAGTCTGTTCTGGTTTGGTAAGACTGTGGTCCTGGTCTCATTGAGCCCCTCGTTCCTAATTTGAAAAGGAAGAGTATTGTTAATTGCAACTATCAAAATCTTCACAAGGATACAACCATACCTTTGGTGAATCTTCCGGCTGCCTTGCTTCGGGGTGTTTGGATCAGGATCAATGACCCAAGATCTTTCAGATCATGGTGCATCAAAGGAACATATGAATCCTTGCATGCCTATGAGTGAATGAAACGGTTCCTTTGGATGTACCATGGTCTAAAGATTGATCCATTGATCCTAATTTGAACTGACCCAACTGAATTGATTCAGACCCTGCGGCGGCTGGGTCGAGCGTTCAGTGTTCTATGCATAGATGTTTGCTTAAGCTATAGATTCTACCAACTGCTTTAATTCCAATAAATTCTAAGAGGACGTATTCATTCAAAGAACAGTTATAATCAGGCAGAACATAAACTGATGTTATGCTGCCGTTGATAGTAGTTAACTGCAGACGTAGTTAATTGGAGACAAACGTGAGACAAATTTAAAACTCTGTACCGTGCTTTCCAACACAGCTGTAAACAGAACGAATATTCGGCAAGATGAAAGAGAAATGGACATAATAAGTGACTCCCGCAAGCATGTTCTTGACACTTCCTTCCCTCCTTCCTTCCTGGAGAACCCATTAGCTCAAGTTATCGCTTCGCAGTCCAATAAAGGACGTCTAACCTCGTCTTTAAAAATTTAAGAGTTTTGTTTACGGAAATACGTTCGTATCCAAAAAAGATGTATGATTTCTATAATTCGCACTTGTCACATGATGCAATTAAACTTCATGAACTGCTACAATATAGCTGACTGCCGAGTTTAACTTCACCGCATAGCTCCATTTTCCACAATAAATTAAACTCTATTCTTATACACATTTGTGTGTTTTATTTTCATCATTGCTAATTTGAGTTTCCACATGACTGTGTATAATTCTGTTCCTTAAATATTCCCCAATACTAGGCCTATGAACATCTGACTTTTAGACACACAAGCTGCCGAGATCGAGGTATCAACCCCTTGTGAGGACTTGAAGTGGAAGGTGAGGAACTGAAGTGGAATATCTATAAGCTATATCTAGTCACGAGATCACTCGATGTTTTTCCACAACGAGACAGCAGCAGTCTACCAAGCAGGTAGTTATTTTTAGAAGGATCATATCCGTTTAAAGAGTTTGTAGAACTCGGAAGGAAATTGGAAATGATAAACTGATGTCCGACTGATTCATCTACGGGCGGTTATATGAATTCTCTCAGCGCTTGCTTCCATCCGGAGAAACTCACGGCCGATTCAGTTCATGATCTTCTACGGATTGATCAGTCTTTGGTCGAACAGGCAGCATCATGGCAGAAAATTATTTTCCCCATTTAAACAGAGAGATTGTGGTGAGTTCTATGATTTTGTCTTAAAGCCTAAGGCCTATCGTTTAAGTCTCAGAGAAGCGATTGATATTTAAACTGATTAGGGCTTGAGAATTGATTTGTCTGTCTCCTAAAGTACACTTCTCTCAAACTGTATTTCTACTTGTGATTAATGCTTAATGCCACGGATGCCGGTCACCGATCAAAAGAATTTGATCCAGAACAACTCCGAATAAGTACTGCATGAACAACAGCGAAGGGTGAGATAACGAACGTGCTGTGAGCCCGGGCTGTGAGTGATTAGAAACATGATTTCCTTTGGAAAAGTTTCAATGCAGCAAAACCTTTCGTAAGAAATGATGAATGGTTCACTTTCTACTCAGCATTATTTAGCATTATAGTCAGTTGAACTGCCTTCGAACTGCTCATTTTGCTCTCCGGCATGAGTTGTATCCGATTCATCTGTATTTAGGTGATACTCCTAGCTGAATTTAATTTACTTTGGTTTTTTGATCAGCTATATGTCAAGTAAGGTTTGTAATGTAGCTTAACTTAAACTTATTGAAGTGTTATTCATCTGACTTTCTTCCCTTCAAGTAGATAATTCGCCCAATTTCTCAAGCTGATTAGAGCGTTTACTGAAAAGTCTTTTCGAGGCAGTATTGCTTGTGAGGTGGGTAGTCTCGTTCTTTCACTATAAAATTATATTCCTGTACATTCCTACAAGGGTTCCATGAATATTTCAAAGTTTTTCGTTGACGATTGCGTATTACTCGATTTGTCATAGTTACAATCTGCAAGAAATATAACTGACTAGTCATGAATGTTGACGTAAGCTAGGAGGCTAAATTCTGATGAATTGGGAATTAAGCTGCATTGTAAGCAGGATCGGGGTCAATGTGAGAGCGCTTCTCTTCCCCTAATCTGGCCTGGGCTGGCATCTTAGACCCAATAAAACGTCATTTGTGGATTGATTTCTATCACTGACACTCGTCCCTATCTTTATCAAATCTGTACTTCCTAGACCCAATTCGATCTTAATTGTCTCCACTTAGCAAGCATTATAGGCATCATGCTAGACTCTTGCGCATTTAAAATGAAGTTGCTTTACAGCATGTTCTAAGCTCTAATTTTTATTTAAAACCCTGGCCCCGGTTGTTCAAAGGCTGGACAACGCTATCCACCGGATAAATCGCTATCCAGTGGATAAGTGTTAACAAAACAAACCACGCTATCCACTGGATAGTGATTTAACCGGTGGATAGCGTTATCCCTCCTTTGAACAACCCGGGCCTGATCTTTAAGTTTCTTTGTTCAGGTGAAAAATGATTAAACTGTGACTGGAACAAATTAACTTCTACCGTGTACACCTGTAAACAACTTTGTAGCAGCGAAGATGGTACAATGCTGCATCCCACTGAATTCATGTAAATTAGAAAACAGAGAAATTTCCTACCAACCTGGTATCAGGTGATCAAGACTTGAAAAATGATGTCGATGAGAACTACTAGAGCTGTTATTAGATCTCTCTGATTGGGGTTTAAATACCTAGCTTATCGGTAGACAGTAATTCACTAGATGATCAATAACCAAGGACTGTGACTTTATTAAGTACTCAAGATGCCCATACTTAATGTAGACCAATGGGCCATCCACCTCGCGTAATTTCACTTTATTTTAAACATACTTTTTGTCATATTTGCAGCAAGTTGTAATTTCCGCGTTTACTGTTAAGCACTTCCGGCAAAAACATTGGAATGACGCACATCCGGTAAGATAAATTGCCACCATGTAAACCTCAGCATGAGTGTATTGTTTCTTATTTCCGAGTTTTAAAATATAAAAATATCTTAATGATGTTTTTGCTGTCTCGGAGCATAACAACTCTTTTCTTGAGGTGATACTTAATGGTCAATCGGCACGAAGATAACGGTTTTGTCGCCCGCACCAACAGTTTTTAACAAATTCTAAATTCCGAGGTGCAATTATCTTTTTCACTCCGGCGTTTGAAAAGAGAAATATGCAACATTTCTTTTGCATATTGAAAACAACAAATCTCAAAAAATACGGCGACATTTTTATTAAAACAGGAAAATTCAAAAAAGAAGACGTCTCATTCTCAATCTTAAGGAAAAATATATATATCATGTGAGAAAAATGAAACAAAGATGTGAAATAAAAGAGACCTTGACAGTAACCCCTCTTTACATGGAGACTAGCGAAACAACTTTCAATTTAGTTTTCTTCATGTGTTCGAGTTCGTAATAGTTGGGTATAAATTTATCAGCTACTTTCACCGAAAGTAAAACAAAGTTTCATTTATTCCGGGTGATAACGGAATGCGAGTGCGAGTAAAGAGATATCCGTAATGTGTTGAGAGTTAAGATTTCTGGAAGAATTAAGCCGGATCTAGTCAGCCGAACAGGTGTAAGTACGAATAGAAGTTTCTTGGGGTGTTTCTTTTAAAGAGCGCAACTTGATCGTCACTGTACGGTATAATGCATGTTCTCAATTCGAAAAGGCCCTAAGGGTTTGCTAGTGGTTGATGATGTTGGTACGCACGGCTGGCCGCGAAGGTAAATGCGGTTAAGCGCTTTACATGTCAACAGCAAACGTTCCTGTTGATGTTGAGCTTACCGCAAATAAAACTCTTTTTACGCGCGCATAAGAAGCATTTTGCTTTGGGCCCTCACTTTGGTAGCTAAGTTTACTTGTCAAATGGTATAATCGCTGCTCTAAGAAAATGTGGACGCAAAGTTAATTTACAATATGTTAATATTTTCAACCCTGCACAACTGCGGAATCACGCTGTCGCTTTTTTTCCTCAAAGTGCTCAGTTGTGCGCCCACTCACATCCGTCGATCGTCAATCAAAGCCTGTCAAATAGGACCGCTGACTCAGTTCCTTTGTATCTTCTATCAAGCCTTCTGCACTGCACCGGACAATCGGAAGTATTATGAGTGCACTTGAAGTGCCTGTCTAGTTAAGTTATCAAGATTGTTATCATGTTGTAAGTGGTCAACCAGCTGGGCAAAATCAAACTTCAACGATGATGATCGATGTTTTATCTTTTATCGTTGTTTGTTTGTTTTTCCTTTTTGTTCTTATTGGAGATTTGTTCATTTAAATCAACAAACACTGATAGCATGAGTCCGTAGCTGGCTTGAAATAATGTACAGTCATCCGCTAGTCAAGGAATACACAAAAACGGCGTCATTACGTACTGAGTCGCAGCTCTCCATGGGACCAACGTGGCTCATAAGCGACCAGCTCTAGTTACGACCACCTTTTTAAAACCCCGTTTGAACTCTGACTTTGTACCGGAAAAGTTCTCGTTAGGGATCGCGTCCATTTTCCGAATAACCCAACTGGAATTTTCCTTTGTTTTTAAGCTCTTCTAAGCGACCACTCAAAGTCTTTTACATTGAAATCAATGCTTTAATGAAACTGCACACTGCGCTAATGGTTCTTGACCAGTGAAAAAATTGAACGCTAAGTTCAGCCATGTTCATGTAAGATATAAAGACACTGCGTCTATATGAGATATAAAGACACTCATTGAACTTTGATTCCTATTTTATGAATTATTAATGAGTTTCCAAAACTCTCTTAAGCAATCATCTTCTATTGTTATACCTCCCAACTCAAATACGTTTCCTGATTGGAGGAGAACGTGTCACGTGCCATTGGTCAAAACTCAATGAGGCCCCAGGGCGAACAAAACTCAATGACGCCCTAGGGAAACAACACCTTGAACTTTGGACTCGCACGTGATCAAGTTTTGCACCGTGAAACCGCGGGAAATTTGTCTACCAGTCGGCCTGATGTTGAAAAGCCATTGAAGTAGGACAACGTTTCTCATTAGAGACGGCATTCATTGTTCAAGAAAAGGGATTTATGGTCGCAAAAACATATCGTGCAGATTAACAAAAGGGAAAATATGAACGTTTTGTCTCTCCAAGCTTTTGGTTTGGCGCCAAAAATGGGTTGCCCACGTTCGTCAACTCGCTCGTCGATCGCCGTCACCAGGTAGGAAAGTATTTGTGTAATTTACAACAAAATATGCTGCTCCTGATCAAATCAAACTCAAAATGCTCGAGTAAAGCATTAGAAGACGCCAAAGCAACTTTAGTACTGTCTATATTTTTGTTAGCTGCAAAGAAAAAGACTGTTATCGTGATTTTTCGATAGGACAGGTTGGTTTTGGCAGTCGCTCAATTTTGCGAGTGCGGCCAGTGTATGCAATGGCGTCAAGCGAATCATTTTTTTCGGAGCTTTTTCTATATTTGAGTCGGGAGGTATAACAAAACAGTTAATGACTGGCCCCTCGGGAAACAGTGAGTTTTGTTTCCCCTCGACCTCAACATTGAGGGTCTCGGGGAAACAAAACTCACTGTTTCCCTTGTGGCCAGTCATTAAGTGCTTATTGTTATATAGCTACACTTTCACTCAACCAAATGAGCACTGTGATTGGTTGATTCTTGGTAACGTGCCCCTGATCAAATTCAAATGCATCCCGACCGGGATACAATTGCGCAGTTGTTGCCCTCACGAAGTCTTTGTTTGTTTGTTTTTGCTATATGAAAGTCTAAATATATAACAAAACTAACTGTTTCCCTCGGGACCATACATTAAGTGTATATTGTTTTACCATGCGTTCGCTGACAAGAGCTCGTTCTCATTAGCGACCAGCTCTAGTCGCAACCAATTTTCCGAATTTTCGAGGTGGTCGCTCACGAGAGCTTCGACTACTGTTGGGTTCCTCCTCCCCAGTTCCCTGTCTTCATAGAACGTTCAGTTGCGCGCGTTAGTGACGCTACTATTCTTTGTTTTCATGTGACGTCATCATTTTCGAAAATTACAAATTAGCCATTCTACTGGCGTCTTAATGTCATCAGACACAAGACCTTATCAAAACTTGGCGTTTTAGGACGTTTAAGCTCGATAGGTTTCCTAATTTTCTTATAGAGGACATTTGAATGTCTCAGTTTATGCGTTGCGTGACATTAACTGGCGGTCCGAGAAGGATCACGCGTAGGTCAAAAGAGCAGTTATCGCTTACGGTTTTGGTAACTGAACAGTTCTTGCACTAGAAGAAGCATTACTTCCAATGTCTCAGAACTCTAGAGTAATATTTTTTTGTTTCAGTGGCAAAACTCGATGACAGATGTTTCTGTTGGTTTCCGGCCGCCATGTAATTGGTGCCCCTCAAAAGGGCACCAACATGGCGTCCTCCATACAAAGCTCTATAAATTTAGGTAAAATTGTTTACCGAATAACGCGCAATGAAAAGCCGCACAGACCTTAATCTTGGCGATGTTTTTTGTCTATCAATTATCTATCATATACCTGATTCCTGACTTAATTTATCAGGAATAGTTACGATTTTTATTTTTTGATGCAAACCACCAATTCCTTGCATACGGTAGCTGCGTCCCCAACACGGGCGGCAATCAACACTGAGATGTCCTAACAAAACGACACGATAATAGTTCTTCGCAGCTAACAAGATTATAGGCAATGCTAAGCTGCTTCGGCCTCTTCGCATACTTTTCTCGAAAATTCTGCGTTTGATTTGACGAGGAACATGTTTTGTTCAAAATAACACGATCATAATCGTACCTGGCGACATTGAGTCGACATTCGCTGGCGACTAGCGAGTTTCCAGACGCGAGCACAAAAAAATGTTTCATAATTTCACTTCTTACAATATAATCCAATATGGGTTTTGGACAGTTGAAGTTTCTATGCAAGCTACGGTGATAAAAATTACCCGCCTTAATGTCTTTCCTGTTAACATGCATTCCTCGTCAGGAAAGTGCAGGTTTTCCCGCCTACATGCTTCCTTGCATACGGCGGCTGAGCCGCAGTACGAGCGGCAGTCAAAACTTAGCTGTCCTACCCGAAACGACACGATATAGCCTTTTTCTTCGCAGGTAACAAAAACAGAGACAATGCTGAAGTTGCTTTGGTTTCTTCTACTACTTAACTTGAGAATTCCGGGTTTAGTTTGACGAGAAACAGGATATTTTGTTCAAAATAAGACAACTATTACCCTACCTGGCGACACTCGACGAACTACGAGCGAGTTGCATGCCGGACGCCGGCGACTCAGATTTGGCGCCAAATTAGAAGCTTGGAGACACAAATTTCTTCATTTTTTTCACATTTTAAGAAACTGATAGGGTTTTGACAATTGTAAAATTCCCTTTTCGTGAATATTTAGTGCCGTCTCCAGCGACAAAAGTTGGCTGGCTTCAATGCCTTTCCTGTAAACTTACATTGCCGTCAGGACAGTAAATTTTTTCCCGCCTGCTCAATCCTGATTGGTCAATTCAAAATTTCCCGCGCGCCAACCGTATGCAAGGTTTAATCCTGATTGGTCAATTTAAATTTCAGCCGAAGCGATCGTATGCAAGGTTAGGTGTTCCTTTCATCACGAGTACTGTGTTTAAGTTATTGTACTCTTACATCTTAAGAGCTCACCTAGTTGCAGGCTTCATCCAAGCAATTCTTCAACAAAATCTAACAAGATGAAATCCTGATCTAATTGGGATTCACTTCTTAGGTCTTCTCCGTAAACGTCTACAACAGGATTGGTGTTAAAAATTCCTTTACAAGGCGGCTGTAACGGGATGTGGTCTGTCCACTGATTGATTACGCCAGGAACATACTCAGAACTGCGTTCTTGATGAAATGAAAATGGGTTGATTAATGTTGCAGGTAGAGGCGGCGGTAGTGGTGGTGGCGACGACGACGACGATGATGATGATGATGACGATGACAACGGTGGCGGTGGTGGTGCTGATGGTGGTGCTGATGATGGTGTGGCTGATGCCAGCAGTGATGTTTTCCACTGGCTGTCAGGTTTGGTTGCGTCGTGTTCCAAGTCATCCAACACCATCGGGCTGTTGCTCAGCATTAGGGGCCTTGATCCAATGCTTCCTTCCAGGCGCTTTATTACTGCTGACTCCATACCTGCTAGAGCCTGCCTTAAAATCGGAATTAAGTGCACCTCTAACTCAGATGCGGTTACTAACTGAACAACCGTGTTGAGAGCTTGCAAAGCGTTACAAAGTACTTCCAAAGGCGGCTGGACGACCTTGTTTCTTCCTTGCATTGCTATACATCATTACTAAGCTGCAAGATGCCCAAATGCTTCTGTTCTTCAGGGACGAAAATTAAAAACTCTCTCGCCATGGGTAGCACAGCACTGCATGAACTGTATTCTCGAGTTGCTGGTTTTTCCCCCACGGCACGGTAAGTCGTTATTTGCTTACTGGACTGGGCCCCTTGCAAGTTCTTTCCTGCTTATCGCTGGCTTTTATAACTTTAACAATATTGACGTCTTCATTTTGGGGGAAAAGCTCTGGTCGAGGATGATGCTTAGGTTTCATCCTCGAATTCTTCACAAATTGATCTGATGGAGGGTCAATCAACGTGTCTGTGAGGTTGCTTTTCAGCAATCTGCAAATGTCGCAGCGCCCTGTTTTTTTTCTGCAGTCTGTATGTGATCCTCCGTAATTTAATGTTGATGCATTCTGGAAGAAGACAGTTAGGATCGGAGCATCCAGGTGGATGAATGAGTTCATCCAAATCTTTGCCTTGTTGGCTGCTCATTGTTGCTTCTTGACTGTCTTGTTGTTCAGGCATTTCGGACGTGAACATCTGTAAGCCAAGAGAAGCGTATAAGAAAAATCAACGATGGTCCGGACGTTTGCTAAAACAAGTGGTGGATCGGGGTTTAAACCCCGCAACTTCACCCACCCACCCACTACACCCGTGACCGATGGGGAAAAG
Organism: Platygyra sinensis; assembly: GCA_019787425.1. NCBI lineage: Eukaryota > Metazoa > Cnidaria > Anthozoa > Scleractinia > Merulinidae > Platygyra > Platygyra sinensis. The sequence goes on along the minus strand of JAHPZR010051995.1, from coordinate 31,951 downwards.
GCAGATACTGCTGAAGAAAGACTGAAGAAAGTTTTCTTGCCCCACGGACAAGAAATCAAGGCTCAGCTTCGTCTATAGAGTCCCTGATGAGCACGTTACAGGGAAAGTAGAGAGGCAATGGGTAAGGTAGAGTAAATGCATGCATAGGCAGCGTGGAGAGATGGACGTCATTGGGAAGACATATGTAATAGTATTTAAATGAATAGATCGGTGGCCGCTACTATATAAATAATAAATCTCCCCACAAATCGTAGAGGGACCCAGAAGGAAAAATTGAATAAAAGTTAGTGTTCGCAATTGCGGTCGAGACGGAAATAGAGAGGTGAGCTAAACTATAATTAGCACAGGCACTGACGCCATCTATCCGACGCACTGGTTTTGGTGATCACCATGATCACAAAACAAAATAAATCAAAACCAAAGCATCATTCCAGCTATCTTTCATAGTCAATTAAAAATTGCTGTAAACCCATAAGCAAAGTAACACGCGACACGCTTAGCAATTAATTCACAATCGACTTTGCATAATACATGATTGCGCACCATTTGCAGTGTTTATACTTTCCGGATGACTGGCTAGCATAATGATTTGATTCACAAACCTTATAAAAAGTGTATTTGCAATTCACAATCGACTTTGCACCGTACATGATTGCGCACCCAGTTACAGTGTTTATACTTTCCGGATGACTGGCTAGCACAATAATTTGATTCACAAACCTTATAAAAAGTGTATTTGCAATTCACCATCGACTTTAATAATAATAATAATAACATTTATAATGCGCAAATTCCATAAAATGTTCAAATGCGCATGACAAGATTAAAAACGGAATAAAAAGGTTAAAAAGCTAAAATTACAATTAAAAGCAAACTTACAATGATTTAAAAAGCTAAAATTTCAATTAAAAGTAAAACTTACAATAATAGAAACAACTATGATAAAAACGCGAGGCGGAATAAGTGAGTTTTTAGCTTGGCTTTAAAACTACTAACTGTGTTGGCGCTTCTTATGTTAAATGGTAGCGCATTCCAAAGTTTCGGTGCTGCACAGGTAAAAGAACGGTCACCTAGTGTAGCTTTTGATTTGCACATTACATGATTGCGCACCCAGTTACAGTGTTTATACTTTACATGATTGCGCACCATTTGCAGTGTTTATACTTTCCGGATGACTGGCTAGCACAATAATTTGATTCACAAACCTTACAAAAAGTGTATTTGCAATTCACAATCGACTTTGTTCCATACATGATTGCGCACCCAGTTACAGTGTTTATACTTTCCGGATGACTGGCTAGCACAATCATTTGATTCACAAAACTTACAAAAAGTGTACATCGTTACCCCGGTGAGACAACTGATTTCTACAAGAGAGTAGTTCCGGGTCCGGAATCAGTCTATTGAATTGTCACAGCCCTGGGAAAAACGGAACTTAAAACATAAAATTGTTTTGGAGCAAATAATGCAAAAATTGTACGGAAACTGATTTTCATACTTGACCGGTATTCGGGGTTACGGAGGTTAACTCGACAAATTGCTATAAAACCCGTATTAGACGAGAATATCCACGCTTATTCGCAGAATTTACCCGTTAAATTTCGCTAGGACACACTGGCGCTGTAGAAACACCGCTTGTTTGGCGGACAGTTCAGGATTCTGTACTTTGTTAATACGAAAGATTGTAGAGTCATTCAGTTTGATAAATCGATGTATAAAAATTTTTAACGAAAATTGTTCGCGTAAGCTATTTTTTTTTAGTTTGTTGATTTAACTGATCACTCGTATGTTTTATAATAACACAGAAATAGGCGCCTACTCCGACCAAGGTCAAAAAGTTAAGGGTGATTATGAAAACTAGAGTATTGCCACAAAATACGGCTAGAAGCATGCGACAATTCGTTTGGATCAAAGATGATAGATCCTAATCAAACGCGAAGGCTTGTTTCGTTTCTGTCCTTTCTTCCTACGTTTCATCCCGTCAAGCTAGCGGACGCATGGTGATTCGCTTTATGTCATTTCTTTATAGCCTGCGTTGCAATGAAAATTTATCCGTAAATGAACCTCTGCTAAATTAGTGTACATGTCCAGGCTTGTGAATGCGGTATGTCTTAGCGTCTGCGACGCAAGCTACCTGTCCGCTCAAAGATCTTGCACTACGTGACAATGCCGGCGAAGAACGGCTGCGAATGAGGTTGTACGAAATTTCCTTCTTTTTATGTTTTACGACAATTTCCGAGTGGTTTAATATAGGACAATACGAGAAAGAAGGACCTTGAGCTGTTCAACTAGTGAAATCTGAAGGCTCTTGATTGCGAACCAAATTGTCGTAAAGGCAATTCTACAAAAATATTGTATGATAATACTAAACGAACTACTGGCAGATTAAAAACGAGGCTAAGTGGCGTAGAACTGGCGGTACTGAACCGAGAATTACGTACAAAAAAGAGTTGTTTACATTACCTTCGAGAACAGCGAACCAGTTTTGCACACTATTTGGGAATAAAGAGTTAAGTGAATTTTAAACCCACGTAAGTTGCTTGGTCATATTTATATTCTAGTCGATTAGTTTCTAAATATAGATTGTTAAGTATTATGATAAAGCAACATTAAGACAGTTGCAATAACTATTAGCAACAATTAAAACAACAAACAACAACTTGAAACCCGATATTTAAGAATTTAGCGCCAAATACGTGTTTACACGTGTTTCCTCTCCATTGGCTGAGCAAGTGGTGCCAGTTGATTTTAACCAGTCACAAAGTGAAGTAAAGTTATCCAATCAAAATTATTTTTTACTTTTGTTTAATTACAAGATTATGATAAATTACGACTTCTTTTTCCGCTCAGGTTTACGTAAGGGAATTGGAATGCAAAGAAAGGTCAATTCTACACTACGTCAAGTTAAGCACCGGAACAACCGATAACAGTGATGGGCAAGAACTTCATGCTAGTGACCACATTACTATTTGAAACTTTAGAAACTCTGGACAGTTATGCTGACACTAGCACTCTTACTTCTGAAATAAAAAAGGCATCTTAATTATAATTCAATCATAACTTATACTGATATTTTTTTCCACTTTTCATCACTTTTTTCCTCTCTTGACAAATAATGTATTCAAACTCGACTTTTTTAACGCCTTCAACTAGTAATTCGTGTTCGTGTGTCCTTAACAACCGCCTGCCTAGATTAGTTCGCTATTTGCAGGCGGTGTTCATTGTAACTAATTCTTTTGGAAGACTTAATAAACTTGAAACTTGAACTTGAAACTTGAAACAGTGATGAATTTTATTGTCTTTTTGGAATTTTTCTTTCACGCAGCTAGAATAATAAAAAAAGATATGCTGCAAATCTGAAATGGGTGACAAATCTAAACTTAAGCTACAATCTCGGTGTGACAGAACTGTTTCGCTGCAGATATGCTAATGACGAAATGGTAAACAAAGATTGCATCACTGTCAAGTGTGGCACTATTGAAAAGCTAATTAATCCCAATGTGCAACATGTTAACCTCGGTATCTTCCGTGTTTCTGGGTTTTTTCAATCACGTGAGCAGTTCACGTGTCTCGATCGAAAGACGAGTATACAAGAACTGGTGAAGTTTTATGTAGTAATAATATTCATTTTATTTACATTTAACTCAGGGGAGGAGGGAAGCCTGGATACTAGATTTACTGGAGTCTGCGCCCTAGAACTGTCAGAACGCTACTAGAACTCTTACATATGCTTGATTTAGCTGGCTTTCCCTCCCTCCCCCCCGTCATAGTTATTATTGTTTATTCTGTAGTGTACTGGTTCTGCTTGGGCAGTTTGTTTTCAATAAATGGAAGGGCCAATCTTCTGTCCCTTTCCTCTACCTCATACCTGTTGTTGTTGTATCTCCCACTGGAGTTTACTTCTTTGGTATATACCAAATAATTGATCTAAAACTAATTAACAATTGGTTCATGCTTTAGCGTGCACTATCGAGTTATGGAGCACGCGGGAAGTTTGGAGAGCACGAAAGAAGCGTAAGAGTTGCCCGATGCGATAGCCGAGGGCAACTCTAGCTTCTTGAGTGCTCTCCAAACTTCCCAAGTGCTCCATAACTCGATAGTGCACAGCTAAAAGCATGAACCAATTGTTTTATAACATAGCCGGTGGAATTGTACATAAAATCCTGAAAATCGACGCGAAAAAAATACAACTGAACAATATCAAAAGTGATTGTTCGCGGTAAGCGAAATATTAAGCAAAATAGAAATTGGTTTTATTTCAATTTTTCTGTTGAAAGCTCGAGTTTTATATTTAATAATTTTATAACGGTAAAACTTAAGCTTACCTTTAAAGGTTGAAACAGACCAGTTTGTAATTTGTTATATGCTATGTTATAATACATTATTACCTTGCTTGGGAGGCATTCTTATTTCCCGTTTGGTCGCGTCATGAGTTTATTTTGTCGGAGTTCGATTGAACTCGCGTGATATGCGGCGAGGGGTGCCACAGAGAAAAAACTGAGGCATGATCTCGTGGGTTGTAGCATTATCTGTAGTACCCCTTGGCGTATATCAGGTAAGTTCGATCGAACTGAGAAATATATAGTGTATAAAGAGGCTAAAATGGCACCGAAGCTCAACAAACGGTTACAATTGGGTATTTACCGTACCCAAATTTTATATATAGAGTTGGAGATAAGCTCACTTTCACCAAATCAAAGCCAGTTTTCGGACTGAGAGGTAAAATAGTTAAGCCTTTCAGTCTCTAAAGTTACTTATAATAGTCCATTGATCCAACAGGCAACTATTCAGTTATACGCTCCGTACTTTGAGCATTTGCTCAGCGGTTATAAACGCTTCAGTTTGAAATATTCAACTCGCGACCTACAATAAACGAACTATTGTGGTACTGCACGTTTCCCACATTATTGCACTCACATTGGAGTACAATGAATCAATAACTATGAAAATTTGTTTTCGTTACAGAGATAAACTCAGCCTCTCATGTCTTCAGTTGCGGCAATAGAGATCTTAGATTGCTTCATGACCGCGCGCAATTTACCAGCGAGTTGTTTGCAATACCTCTCTTGATCTTTCAGGTCGTCGAGATCAAAGTTCTCTAACAGACGAGCTTGTGGAGATGTACTGCGTGAACTGCAGAAGGTGTATAAGGAAATCCAAACACTCCTAAATAGGTAACCATCGATAGTTAATCAAACTAGATCGTAATTTGATTAATTATTATTATATGGGGCAAGATAAGCCAGGAACTACGCAGCAAGACCAGTGTCCAGGCATTCAGGAGAAAGGTGCGTACTCTCAGTGTGCTCGGCTTGCTGGACGGCACGTGTTGGTGCTGTGCATGCTCATCAGAGTGATGGGTATGTATGGTGGCACCTGCTGTCTGGCTGACTAGTGCATTGGGAGTGTGCTCCCCTATCCTCTATTTAATGCCTCCAATTTACATTTTTAAGACTTTAACTTTCTGAACTTTGTATTTTATGTTTGACTGTTGTTTTTATGCTTGTCCTATATTGTCTGCTTTGCTTGGTTTGTCAGTCTGTCTGTCTGTTTCTGTTTTGTCTCTACTTGTTTGTCTTTGTTTGTTACCCTGCTTGTCCTGTTTGCTTATCATGAATAAATTTTATTTAATTTTAAAATATAGATAGGACCATGCGCGAGCTCTGATTGGTCAAAAACCTATGTTTTATCAGAGTATAAAACATAGAAAAGGCGTGTTTTATTGTTTTGCGCGCGTAAAATCTATATTTTAAAGCGAATGAAGAAGCCTAAGCCGTGTATTACACTGTGATAAAACACTCCGGTCATTTGAGAACACTCGAGAAATGTAGAAAACACTCGCCTGCGGCTCGTGTTTTCAACATTTCCCTCGTGTTCTCAAATGACCATCGTGTTTTATCACAGTGTAATACACGGCTTAGGCTTCTTTATTTGTTAAATACAAATCATAATACTATTTTAGATATATAACTATGCATATTAATCAATTCTTAACGATTTTTTGTAATATTTTTTACGTATATTAGATTTCAATTTTTATGCTATATTTATTTTATTCATTTATAGTGTCCACAATTAGCTTGTAGCTAAATACCTCGACATTTTAATAAAGTTTATGTATGTACGTATGTTACAATTCGGCCATCAAACCTCGGCTTAATAATCAAGTGAAGTCCTATAACCAGGAAGAAATGCTTCGAACATACTGCAGAAAAGCAGTAATGATAAGATTGGAACAAGTAGACAAAAACGATTAAGTTTGCAGTCTTTTTCTGGAAGAAGGGTACTCCAGAAGAAATAGGTGTGCGGCCCGCTTTCCTTAACCTTGACCCTGTCTAAGGACGTGTGCGCTAACGGTTTCTGTGCATCCCTACGGAGCACACAAGTTCACACGCCACGTCATGTATCGAGCTCGCGCTAATAAATAAAATGATAGGGCAGATGGCCATTTCTAAAGCTTTGCTCTTGGACTCTCTCTTCGAAAAGAATGAAGAAAACTGATCGATTAGGAGTTTGAATTTTTTGCAAAATGCACTATCGAATTCCGTTCTTTTTAGCCCTTCGTTTATCTGTGCGACTTTTTCAAATGCCTTAGTGAAGGGTTAAGTTTTGTAAATACGTTGGCAACATTTTATATTTGGAACGCAACGAATTCGCTTGTACAAAATATTACCAATTTTTAGAAATCAGACTAGTTTTCCACACGCTCTATCTCTGAAACGGATTCCGTGACCCATTTTCTTCATTCTGAAACAAATAATTCATTATCTTCTGCAGTAGAGGTTTGAAGAAAATCTATCGGGTAGAACATTTTTGAGAGACCGTCCTTGGATGACCTGATCGGAAATTCGATATACTTAAGACCCTTTTGAAATACCCTGTTTGAGACCTGCCTGATGATTAGTTTCCTAGTTCACATCCATGTACGCAAGTGAATATATGAAAGTTCATCTGACATTTGAACTGTGGAGAATGACATGAAGATATGATTGATCATCGCAGTTATGCGCACAACTTTAGTTTTTGTGAAATTAAAGCGTGAAAAAAATTCATGCCTGAACGGGATTCGAACCCATGACCTCTGTAATACTGGTGCAGTGCTCCACTCACTGAGCTGTCAAGTCAACTGGTAACTAGCCAAGAATTAATAATAATAATAATAATAATAATAATAATAATAATAATAATAATAATAATAATAATAATAATAATAATAATAATAATAATAACTTTATTTCTATAGCCAAAAGCTCTACTATATCGCTTTACAATCTAATAAATATCTAACTAACAATAGCATTAAAACAAAGAAATCAATTGAAAGCAAGTCTAAAAAGATAAGTTTTCAATCTGGATTTAAAAACATCAACTGATCGACTTAATTTTATCATATTTATCAAATTGTATCATATTTACTCATAACCATTTTTTAAAAATACTCTCTAAGTAACCAAACGCCATTTGTTATCAATTAAATTGCAGTTGCTTACTCGAATTCCATGAAGGTGGACATAAATCGATTTAATTTCTGGGCTAACATATGGTATTGTGACGGTTAGCACGAACAACCCGTTGGAGTAATCATTTCTGAACTGCTGGCATGACATAAATCCAAATCAAAGTCCAAATGAAGCAGTAATAAAAAACGGAGAAAGGAACAAAATTAGGCTCAGTACATTTTTGCTTACTAGCCTCAACTGACGCTAAATTATTCTTACCACAGTGAGCTGGAGTAAATCGTTCATAGCACTGGCCCCACACCACCACCACCACCCCCCCCCCCCCCGGACTAAAACCAAGTAAACATGAAAAAAACGTTCAGCTGGCTGGCTTAAGAGAATGAATGAACATCATTTGGTCACAAATAGTGTAAGGGTTTTGGGAAGCGGGCCACACACCCCCACCCAATTATTCTGGGAGTACTCCCACCCCCGGGACTAAAGCCGACTAGACATGAAAAGGTTCAGCTGGACATCAGCAAATCAGCAGACCAGAAATTCAATGGTAAATTCTTTGCCATGATAATTCAATTTGCTAATGTGTAAGTGAATTACCTAAAAGAAATACTTTGTCCTCGAGTAACCACTCATTTCATAGACAAATCTCTCGGGATAGGCTTGTTTTTTCTCAGTTTTATCAACGTTCCCTCCTCAGCGGTCTCTAGGGTCATCCTACCTTCAATGGCTTTCAGAGCGAGTGACCCTTCATCCAAAACCACCCTGCTCCCCATGCCAACTTTGTGATGTTAGATACAAAACTGGTGAACGTTTTATCACCGGCGCCGTGGTTCGACTGGGACAATTCCCCCTGATCAATATACCTCGCGAAATGCACATTGAAACAACCATTGACATTTTTTCTTGAAAAGAATATTGCAACCTCTTGTGATTCACTTTTCATTGGGTTTCCCGGCAGCTGAAAACGGGTTGAAAACCGCAGGGATAAAGAATCCAAACAAATGACTTTGAATGAATGGTTTTTGGCGCCAACTTAATTCATTCACACCGGGTGTAGTTTCTTTTGTTTATCAGTCACCAATGCCTCGCTTTAGTTTTAATTTTGTCATATTGTGTAACCGTCACTTTTGAAAATGTGTTTTGTAATTAATATAAATACTTTGCGAGTAACCACTCATTTCGCAAAGAAATCGCTCGAGATAGGCTTGTTTTTTCTCAGTTTTATCAACGTTTTCTCCTCGGCGATCTCTAGGGTCATCCTACCTTCAATGGCTTTCAAAGCAAGTGACCCTTCACCCAGAACCACCCTGCTCCCCATGCCAACTTTGTGATGTTAGATACAAAACTGGTAAAAGTTTTATCACCGGCGTTGTTCCACTGGGACAATTTCCCTGATCAATAGATTTCGAGGAATGCGCATTGAAACCACTATCAGTGACATCCAAACCATCAACAACATTTTTTTGTTGAAAGGAATATTGCAACCTCTTGTTATTCACTTTTCATTGGGTCAGTCCTAACAACTAAAAACCGCAGGGATAAAGAAATGTATTTACATTCGGCAGAGCTAAACTGTAAGTGACAGCGACAAAGAATGTAAATATTTTGCTGTTGGCATGAAATGCTCGCGCGCCGCTATGGCATTAAGTTATAATATTCTATTGTTGTAACCATATATAAGGTTTGACAGGTTGTAATGTATTCATCTCAGCTCTCGAACTTTCAAATTTTAATTTAAGATCATTTCATCTTGGATGTCTGATAATCTTACATCACTTCTAGCCCCCAGAGGTTAGTGCGTCTGCATTTGGTTGGGGAATACGTTCCCATTTTTCCCACTGGGTTTTTGGGTTTTCGTATCAGGCTGTTGCACAAGCTTGATGGCCTGAGTGGTATTTACTTACAGGTGTTATTGTAACTAATGTCTTATTTGAGCTTTGTAACGATGCTCGGACGGCATTAAACACTAAGGCTCACAGTTCGAGCTGCACACCCATTCCTGTGTACGAGTCATGAATATAAATAGGAATTCAAACAAATTAACAAATGACTTTGAATGAATGGTTTTTGGCGCCAACTTAATTCATTCACACCGGATATAGTTTCTTTGTTCATTGTAAGCAACACCTCGCTTTAGTTTTAGTCTTTTTAATTTTGTCATAGTTTGTAACCGTCACTTCTGAAAATGTGTTATGTAATTAATATAAGAAACGTCAAGTTGAATACAACGTGCGTAATCTATTTGATATGTTTATTACCGCTGTTTGTTTTCTCTTTCTCCTGAAATTGAAATGGCCGAAAAACAAGAACTTTTGTTGATGAACAATATTTTAGTTGCTCAGTTGGAACAAATATGAAAGAAAACAAATGCTATTGTTTCGAACACCTGATCTGATTGGGTCGCACGTGATCATGAACACTTAAAAGGTATGGCGCGTGAAACTCAATTTATTCAAACGCCTTAGCTTAATGCTAACTGCATTGATTGTCTTTCAAAACAAATTGCTTCAGCATCGACAAGGAATACAGCTGAGAGAAAAAAATATGAAGGCTCTGTTTGCATTGATCGTCCTTGGAACATCATTTTCCTTCTTGTTGGCGTACAAAGCCAGTTACGTGGCCGATGGTGGGTATAATTTAATATGTGATTCTATATATTTTTTTGCGTTTTAAGAATCCTTGCACAAGCCAGGCAGATTGTACTATTCAGAAGGAATCTCAACCTTGAAAAGTTTTCAAAGCTTTTTGTTACAAAGTTTTCATGTAAAAACTTTAGGCATTTTAAGAACATGATAGTTTTCACGCCAGTTCTAAACAGTGACTGGCGTGTCCTGCCGCGATTTCATGCGCACAAACCTTGCGGCTAGGCGTTTCACTATACAGATATCTCGAAGCTTCGCTTTCGGGAAGAGACCATGATCTTGCTTTTGGGCATTTCACAGTTGTAGTCGCGAAAACAGATATCTCGAATACAGATTTGTTACCGAGCCAAATCTTTTGAACAAAGTGAGAAAGTGTAGTTTAAGAGTAGCTGCTACAATTTTTAACAGTTGAATTTATTTTTCGCGCCCGTTAATGATCCTGTAATATGCAAATGTTTTGATACAATATTCGAGCTCGTTCGGGAAGAGACATGATCTTGCTTTTGGGCATTTCACAGTTGTAGTCGCGAAAAACAGATATCTCGAATATCAGATTTGTTACCGAGCCAAATCTTTTGAACAAAGTGAGAAAGTGTAGTTTAAGAGTAGCTGCTACAATTTTTTAACAGTTGAATTTTATTTTTCGCGCCCCGTTAATGGATTCCTGTAATATGCAAATGTTTTGATGACAATTTACTTAAGATGAATGTAACCCAGTTGATTCAAAAATAACGATTGTTTAAACTACACGTTCTGCCCTTCAATGATTTTTAAGAAATAGAAAAACATGTTTCGTGTTCTATCGAGGTTTAGTTTAAATCTATCTAAGCGTAAACTCCATGTTAAATAAAAACTATCCTATCGTATCTACGCTACGCTATTCAGTATCTATTCTGCGATAGATAGTGAGTAGCGTAGCAGCGTTTCGAGAGTATCTGTGAAGAAGATTTAGATTAGATTTTGATTACTAGCTTTATACTAAAACAATTAGGTTATTCGCTCTCAATTTCTGTGCGTTATAGTCAGTGTCACGGACTGCGCCCACATCAACTATCATACATCAGTAGCATAAATCTACCAGCGTACTAGCGTTCTGATTGGCTAAGCTATTCAAGTTCTATTTAAACAGTAGAGTGTTTCTGTCAAGGAGGTTTCGCTTCGCGGGCAAATATCTGTTTTTGCTAATGTATGATAGTTGATGAGGGCACAGCCTGTGTCACTGACTATCACGCACATAAATAGAGAGCGAATAACCTAATAGTTTTAGTATAAAGCTACTTATCAAAACCTTATCTAAATCTTCTTCACAGATACTTTGAAAATGCTGCTACGCTACTCACTATCTATCACAGAATAGATACTGATAAGCGCAGCGTAGATACGATACGATAGTTTTTATTTAACATGGGGTTCACGCTTAGATAGATTTATACTAAACCTCGATAGAAACACGGAACATGTTATCTCTTTCTTAAAAATCATTGAAGGGCGGAACGTGTAGTTTAAACAATCGTTATTCTTTAATCAACTAGGTTACATTCATCTTTAAAACAAATTGTCATCAAAACATTTCATATTCAGGAATCCGTTAACGATCATTTGAGGCGCGAAAAATAAAATTCAACTGTTAAAAGATTGTATGTAGAAGCAACTCTTTAACTACACTTTCTCGCTTTGTTCAACAGATTTGGCTCGTTTGATATGTAACAAATCTGATATTCGAGATATCTGTTTTCGCGACTACAACTGTGAAATGCCCAAAAGCAAGATCATGGCCTCTTCCCGAAAGCAAAGCTTCGAGGGAAAATATGCTAGTTTTAAGAACATCAAATTTCTAAGGGAGCCACTATTAGACCGATAGTTTCGATACATATACATTCTATTGTTCACCCACTAAATTTTGTTCCGCGCGCTAGTTCAGAAATCATGCAAATGAATTATTTTCAACTGTTTGAGATGAAAGCCGTGAAAACCAAATTTAAATTTAATAAAAGAAAACAGACAGAACCCCCTTAACACAATTTCAAATGTTTATTTGCTACAAACAAACTCCTTGTTTATAAAAAAAATTTTGACGCATGAGTACTATCCTACGGGCTGATAGTGTCTCTCCACGGATAAACACTATCACGTCACGTGATCAATTCAAACGAGAATCGGACAAGATTTAGTGGTGAACTATAATTAACCCTTTGCGCCAAGGTGGTAAGTACTGGGTATCCTTATTATAGTGTATTTAGAACATATAGTGTATAGTGTATTATATAGACTATAATCATGAAGGGATACATGAAGTACTTAGGCCTAAGTGGCCATAAATAACCTCTTAATGGTCGCGCTCTTTGTACCACTTGCTCGCGCCTTACAGTTGAGATTTTGGAAGTGCCTGTGAAGAGGGTTGCATAAAGTTCCGAATGGCTAGTACATTTATACTCGAGATTTCTCTGCGCGATAGAAATCTCGAGCTCATAATCTATTTGTTTAATAGAAATTTAATCAAGACAACGTGAACGCCTATGTTCACGTTGTCTTGACCAACCTTTGCAGTGTATTTTCTATTTTTAAAGTTTTTTGGTCTGGTCACGATCTATTTTGATCCAGCGTAGAGCAAGTTTTGATCGTACACGGTTTCTGCAGTGGTTTAATCCTTAAAAGAAATTTAATAGAAACACGATTTTTAACCAAATTAACGCGTATTTTGTTTGGGCTTTTTTCTAAATTTTAAAAGCCATGTACGAACAGCAACAGCTAATCATCATGTCAAAACTCTAGCACGTAGATTCCCTCTTCATTTGCTGTTTCAAACACGGAACGCTGAAGAGCATAAACCACAGCGCGGATGACTGTGTTTCACAAACGCAGATAATAAAAAAGTCAACCTCGTTCCCAGGGCCGGGAAAAGGCCCTGGGCTGGAAACGAGGTTGTAAAAAAGTGAACCTTAAACTTGGTTTTAATCATCTCTTGACCAGTTTGTTCTCAACTTCGTTCCCAGGGTCTTTACCCCGCCCCGCCCCCAAGCCAGGGAAAAGACCCTGAGAACGAGGTTGGTTTGTTCTCGATCCGAAAAAGATAGTTCATTTTAAGTCATTTTATGTTGGGGGGGGGAACTCCCGTAAAAGGATGAAAGCATGGGGGTGTTCGTAGAACCGCTGCGAGATAGGGCGTGGCTTGAAAGTTTGTGTCACCCTAAGAGGTGCCAATTCTAAAACAACACAATATCTCCTGTCATCCTTTTTTCGGCTCAATACTCAAAATGGTGCCACAAAAGCTCCCGCTGTAGACCTTTAGGCTGGACAACCTAACCTTTTATATGGGATTCCCCCCCTCCCCCGGGATTTAATGTTCCATCTGAGACGAACGTGTAAGATTCAAAGTTTGATTTCGGATGTGGTACCTGAAATTTAAATCTGTCGGACAATGCTTGTAGTAATTCATTCTAAGTATTTTTTTATTTCTCTAAGTTGGTTGCTCTTGTAACGCTTTTTTACCAAAAAAAAAAGAGGAGCTCGCTCTTTTGGTGTAGTTTGAGTCTCACGTGGATTAAAGCCTGTGGCCCAAAAAGACCACGCTGCTCAATTTGTTGTGCCTGCTAAGAAACTAGACTGCCGATTTCCCAGAGGAAAGCTGGGACGATTGCCATTTCGCAGTGGCTGGTAAGACAATTACAGTACTGGGGAAAACATCATAGCCTCTCATCTTTTGCGGTAAGTTTTATCCCCAGTGACGATCCCAGTAAAGTCTGCGAGATGACTATCGGGCCAGATTTCTTGTTAGCTTTCAAATCGGTAAATGGTAAATCAACTTGTGCAGTAAAAAGACAGGCAAATCTTTAATTCGCTAAAACTTTAGTTAAGTGTTCGTATCCAGGACTTAAAATACCCTGAAATTAGCAACTTTGGGGAGAAGATCCCCAACCTAATCAATTAAATGTTCAGCAATTTCAGCAGCCATTGATAAAATTTCAGCACTGCACACTGAATTTGCAGATCTCATTGATCATTATAAAAATACGTCAGTTTTTTTAGTTGTCGGTTCAAATTTTAATAAATTGTTCGCTTAAAGTTAAACAATAGACTGTGTAACAGACGTACGGCGAGGGAGGGGGGAGGAAACACCTTTCCAATTTCCGCCTGCAACGCCGGCTTGTTAAATACCATTCAGATCTTACGATCTCAAAAGGGAAATTTATTGCAATTAACTCTAAAAACTGCATTTGTTCATTTCATTTCAGGCTTATGGGAAGATGATGAGACAGCCTGGGACGGCCCAGACTCTATTGTGTTCAACAAGAAAGTTTACTCTTGCCCTGAGGAGAAGGGATGTCGCTGTCCCATGCTGCTTTGCACTGGAAACAAAATCTGTGAAAGCAATGGTAAAAACCCGATCAAGTGCCAGCTCACCAGGCCTTACGAGGAAATCAACTTACAAAACGCAAAACTAGAGTTTTTTGTCAAGGGTGACTGCAAATGCAACCATGTGTAGGTATAACGAAGACCGAAGAAAAACAAAGACAAAAGAAGAGACAAAGTGGTTTTGGAATCTAATGTGAACAATCTAATTCTTCTAAAAGCTGTATACTCTTAGCAAGTTCGAAAGAACACACAAACGCTTTACTAAGGTTTCTGCACTGGCCTCTTTATCAGTTTACCATTATAGAGTTGTGTTGTTTGATCTCAGTTCATCTGTGTAAATGTGTGGTCATATCAGAATTGTGAACGAGTAGGTTAAAAAAAGAAAAATAAGAAAAAAAAAGAATTAAGTTGAATTAAAATGAAGAAGCACACAACAACCCTCATTTAAACAGCAACGTAGCCGACGCAGTATGACTACATCTAACATGACATGTATGTTCGTCATGACATTTAGGGATATACAGTGTAGTAGTTCTAAATTGAAATATATAATAGTGTATGTTTTACATGATAGAAAACCTTACCCCATTAGCCAATACCAGCAAGAGTAACATTAGGAGGAATGTAGATTTGGATCAGCGACCAATTTCTTCAGTCAAGTAAACAGGGCTTTTGATATGCTTGAGCGCAAGGGGGGTTTATTGCTGTTTTTTAACAAAATCAACCAGCAAGCACAGGGACGTGTTTCCTTGGACATGAAACAACTTGGCTCCGGCAGCCACACTGAGGGATATCCTGGAATACCGCAAATTTATCTTTTTTTCGGCTCGTGAGCGGGCGGAATTTAACAAATCCTGCAATCTGATTGGTTCCTGGAGCGGGCGGAATTCTCTCATACGGACCGCTACAGCGGGCGGAATCCATCGAGTTGATCATTTTGAATGAATTAGCGGTTATCGTCAATCTTTCGCCCTTTTTACACTTCCAAGCACGATTAATTAACGCAAGTTTACCTCTATTCACCTTTAGATGGCAAGGAAGTTACTGTAAGTAAATTCAATTGAAGTTTTTGAAGTTCTGAGAGTTTGTTTGGTGTTGTTGCTCGGCGCTGTAATGGCGCGTAATCCTGTGTGTCTCTCTGTACAATTTTAAGTAAAAACTGAGTCAATTTCAGTCGAGTTTCCCTCTCTAATCGTTGCTGTACTTCAGAGAATTGCTGTGGAGTACACTTAACGAATTTTCTCGTTATCTGCTACTCAATTTACGGTAGAAAAGTCTAATTCAGTCGAGTGATTCGCAATGATCGACAAAAACTGTTTTTGTAGTACAACTTCAAACTTTGAACAAAAATTCACACCTGGAAAACAATTTTGGAGACCTTAACTAGGGAACTAAATGCACTAACATAAAGTAGTTCGAAATAATTCTGTTCTTTAATACATCTTTCTTCGTATAGTATCTGATTTACTCGTTCTTTCGCTCGTTAGATTTTTTGCGAATGGTTTGTAGACGGCGCGTAAGCCGATTCAATGGCAAAGTTGCGTAAACAAACGCACGTGTAAGTCAGTTTATACGGCAAGAAAAAAAGATAAAATGTTATTGGCGGCTCAGGGTCGGTCCGTATAGGGAAAAACTGTGACCTCGGTCTTGAAAATGCTGCCCGCGGCCTGCGGCCTCGGGCAGCATTTTCAAGACCTCGGTCACAGTTTTTCCCTATACGGACCGACCCTGAGCCGGCAATAACATTTTATCTTTTTTTCTTGCCGTATAAACTGACTTACACGTGCGTTTGTTTACGTAACTTTGCCATTGAATCGGCTTACGCGCCGTCTACAAACCATTCGCAAAAAATCTAACGAGCGAAGAACGAGTAAATCAGATACTATACGAAGAAAGATGTATTAAAGAACAGAATTATTTCGAACTACTTTATGTTAGTGCATTTAGTTCCCTAGTTAAGGTCTCCAAAATTGTTTTCCAGGTGTGAATTTTTGTTCAAAGTTTGAAGTTGTACTACAAAAACAGTTTTTGTCGATCATTGCGAATCACTCGACTGAATTAGACTTTTCTACCGTAAATTGAGTAGCAGATAACGAGAAAATTCGTTAAGTGTACTCCACAGCAATTCTCTGAAGTACAGCAACGATTAGAGAGGGAAACTCGACTGAAATTGACTCAGTTTTTACTTAAAATTGTACAGAGAGACACACAGGATTACGCGCCATTACAGCGCCGAGCAACAAACCAACAAACTCTCAGAACTTCAAAAACTTCAATTGAATTTACTTACAGTAACTTTCCTTGCCATCTAAAGGTGAATAGAGGTAAACTTGCGTTAATTAATCGTGCTTGGAAGTTGAAAAAGGGCGAAAGATTGACGATAACCGCTAAAATAGATCAACTCGATGGATTCCGCCCGCTGTAGCGGTCCGTATGAGAGAATTCCGCCCGCTCCAGGAACCAATCAGATTGCAGGATTTGTTAAATTCCGCCCGCTCACGAGCCGAAAAAAAGATAAATTTGCGGTATTCCAGGATATCCCTCAGTGTGGCTGCCGGAGCCAAGTTGTTTCATGTCCAAGGAAACACGTCCCTGTGCTTGCTGGTTTGATTTTGTTTAAAAAACAGCAATAAACCCCCCTTGCGCTCAAGCATATCAAAAGCCCTGTTTACTTGACTGAAGAAATTGGTCGCTGATCCAAATCTACATTCCTCCTAATGTTACTCTTGCTGGTATTGGCTAATGGGGTAAGGTTTTCTATCATGTAAAACATACACTATTATATATTTCAATTTAGAACTACTACACTGTATATCCCTAAATGTCATGACGAACATACATGTCATGTTAGATGTAGTCATACTGCGTCGGCTACGTTGCTGTTTAAATGAGGGTTGTTGTGTGCTTCTTCATTTTAATTCAACTTAATTCTTTTTTTTTCTTATTTTTCTTTTTTTAACCTACTCGTTCACAATTCTGATATGACCACACATTTACACAGATGAACTGAGATCAAACAACACAACTCTATAATGGTAAACTGATAAAGAGGCCAGTGCAGAAACCTTAGTAAAGCGTTTGTGTGTTCTTTCGAACTTGCTAAGAGTATACAGCTTTTAGAAGAATTAGATTGTTCACATTAGATTCCAAAACCACTTTGTCTCTTCTTTTGTCTTTGTTTTTCTTCGGTCTTCGTTATACCTACACATGGTTGCATTTGCAGTCACCCTTGACAAAAAACTCTAGTTTTGCGTTTTGTAAGTTGATTTCCTCGTAAGGCCTGGTGAGCTGGCACTTGATCGGGTTTTTACCATTGCTTTCACAGATTTTGTTTCCAGTGCAAAGCAGCATGGGACAGCGACATCCCTTCTCCTCAGGGCAAGAGTAAACTTTCTTGTTGAACACAATAGAGTCTGGGCCGTCCCAGGCTGTCTCATCATCTTCCCATAAGCCTGAAATGAAATGAACAAATGCAGTTTTTAGAGTTAATTGCAATAAATTTCCCTTTTGAGATCGTAAGATCTGAATGGTATTTAACAAGCCGGCGTTGCAGGCGGAAATTGGAAAGGTGTTTCCTCCCCCCTCCCTCGCCGTACGTCTGTTACACAGTCTATTGTTTAACTTTAAGCGAACAATTTATTAAAATTTTGAACCGACAACTAAAAAAACTGACGTATTTTTATAATGATCAATGAGATCTGCAAAATTCAGTGTGCAGTGCTGAAATTTTATCAATGGCTGCTGAAATTGCTGAACATTTAATTGATTAGGTTGGGGATCTTCTCCCCAAAGTTGCTAATTCAGGGTATTTTAAGTCCTGGATACGAACACTTAACTAAAGTTTTAGCGAATTAAAGATTTGCCTGTCTTTTTACTGCACAAGTTGATTTACCATTTACCGATTTGAAAGCTAACAAGAAATCTGGCCCGATAGTCATCTCGCAGACTTTACTGGGATCGTCACTGGGGATAAAACTTACCGCAAAAGATGAGAGGCTATGATGTTTTCCCCAGTACTGTAATTGTCTTACCAGCCACTGCGAAATGGCAATCGTCCCAGCTTTCCTCTGGGAAATCGGCAGTCTAGTTTCTTAGCAGGCACAACAAATTGAGCAGCGTGGTCTTTTTGGGCCACAGGCTTTAATCCACGTGAGACTCAAACTACACCAAAAGAGCGAGCTCCTCTTTTTTTTTTGTAAAAAAGCGTTACAAGAGCAACCAACTTAGAGAAATAAAAAAATACTTAGAATGAATTACTACAAGCATTGTCCGACAGATTTAAATTTCAGGTACCACATCCGAAATCAAACTTTGAATCTTACACGTTCGTCTCAGATGGAACATTAAATCCCGGGGGAGGGGGGGAATCCCATATAAAAGGTTAGGTTGTCCAGCCTAAAGGTCTACAGCGGGAGCTTTTGTGGCACCATTTTGAGTATTGAGCCGAAAAAAGGATGACAGGAGATATTGTGTTGTTTTAGAATTGGCACCTCTTAGGGTGACACAAACTTTCAAGCCACGCCCTATCTCGCAGCGGTTCTACGAACACCCCCATGCTTTCATCCTTTTACGGGAGTTCCCCCCCCCAACATAAAATGACTTAAAATGAACTATCTTTTTCGGATCGAGAACAAACCAACCTCGTTCTCAGGGTCTTTTCCCTGGCTTGGGGGCGGGGCGGGGTAAAGACCCTGGGAACGAAGTTGAGAACAAACTGGTCAAGAGATGATTAAAACCAAGTTTAAGGTTCACTTTTTTACAACCTCGTTTCCAGCCCAGGGCCTTTTCCCGGCCCTGGGAACGAGGTTGACTTTTTTATTATCTGCGTTTGTGAAACACAGTCATCCGCGCTGTGGTTTATGCTCTTCAGCGTTCCGTGTTTGAAACAGCAAATGAAGAGGGAATCTACGTGCTAGAGTTTTGACATGATGATTAGCTGTTGCTGTTCGTACATGGCTTTTAAAATTTAGAAAAAAGCCCAAACAAAATACGCGTTAATTTGGTTAAAAATCGTGTTTCTATTAAATTTCTTTTAAGGATTAAACCACTGCAGAGAAACCGTGTACGATCAAAACTTGCTCTACGCTGGATCAAAATAGATCGTGACCAGACCAAAAAACTTTAAAAATAGAAAATACACTGCAAAGGTTGGTCAAGACAACGTGAACATAGGCGTTCACGTTGTCTTGATTAAATTTCTATTAAACAAATAGATTATGAGCTCGAGATTTCTATCGCGCAGAGAAATCTCGAGTATAAATGTACTAGCCATTCGGAACTTTATGCAACCCTCTTCACAGGCACTTCCAAAATCTCAACTGTAAGGCGCGAGCAAGTGGTACAAAGAGCGCGACCATTAAGAGGTTATTTATGGCCACTTAGGCCTAAGTACTTCATGTATCCCTTCATGATTATAGTCTATATAATACACTATACACTATATGTTCTAAATACACTATAATAAGGATACCCAGTACTTACCACCTTGGCGCAAAGGGTTAATTATAGTTCACCACTAAATCTTGTCCGATTCTCGTTTGAATTGATCACGTGACGTGATAGTGTTTATCCGTGGAGAGACACTATCAGCCCGTAGGATAGTACTCATGCGTCAAAATTTTTTTTATAAACAAGGAGTTTGTTTGTAGCAAATAAACATTTGAAATTGTGTTAAGGGGGTTCTGTCTGTTTTCTTTTATTAAATTTAAAATTTGGTTTTCACGGCTTTCATCTCAAACAGTTGAAAATAATTCATTTGCATGATTTCTGAACTAGCGCGCGGAACAAAATTTAGTGGGTGAACAATAGAATGTATATGTATCGAAACTATCGGTCTAATAGTGGCTCCCTTAGAAATTTGATGTTCTTAAAACTAGCATATTTTCCCTCGAAGCTTTGCTTTCGGGAAGAGGCCATGATCTTGCTTTTGGGCATTTCACAGTTGTAGTCGCGAAAACAGATATCTCGAATATCAGATTTGTTACATATCAAACGAGCCAAATCTGTTGAACAAAGCGAGAAAGTGTAGTTAAAGAGTTGCTTCTACATACAATCTTTTAACAGTTGAATTTTATTTTTCGCGCCTCAAATGATCGTTAACGGATTCCTGTAATATGAAATGTTTTGATGACAATTTGTTTTAAAGATGAATGTAACCTAGTTGATTAAAGAATAACGATTGTTTAAACTACACGTTCCGCCCTTCAATGATTTTTAAGAAAGAGATAACATGTTCCGTGTTTCTATCGAGGTTTAGTATAAATCTATCTAAGCGTGAACCCCATGTTAAATAAAAACTATCGTATCGTATCTACGCTGCGCTTATCAGTATCTATTCTGTGATAGATAGTGAGTAGCGTAGCAGCATTTTCAAAGTATCTGTGAAGAAGATTTAGATAAGGTTTTGATAAGTAGCTTTATACTAAAACTATTAGGTTATTCGCTCTCTATTTCTGTGCGTGATAGTCAGTGACACAGGCTGTGCCCTCATCCAACTATCATACATTAGCAAAAACAGATATTTGCCCGCGAAGCGAAACCTCCTTGACAGAAACACTCTACTGTTTAAATAGAACTTGAATAGCTTAGCCAATCAGAACGCTGGTACGCTGGTAGATTTATGCTACTGATGTATGATAGTTGATGTGGGCGCAGTCCGTGACACTGACTATAACGCACAGAAATTGAGAGCGAATAACCTAATTGTTTTAGTATAAAGCTAGTAATCAAAATCTAATCTAAATCTTCTTCACAGATACTCTCGAAACGCTGCTACGCTACTCACTATCTATCGCAGAATAGATACTGAATAGCGTAGCGTAGATACGATAGGATAGTTTTTTATTTAACATGGAGTTTACGCTTAGATAGATTTAAACTAAACCTCGATAGAACACGAAACATGTTTTCTATTTCTTAAAAATCATTGAAGGGCAGAACGTGTAGTTTAAACAATCGTTATTTTTTAATCAACTGGGTTACATTCATCTTAAATAAATTGTCATCAAAACATTTGCATATTACAGGAATCCATTAACGGGGCGCGAAAAATAAAATTCAACTGTTAAAAAATTGTAGCAGCTACTCTTAAACTACACTTTCTCACTTTGTTCAAAAGATTTGGCTCGGTAACAAATCTGATATTCGAGATATCTGTTTTTCGCGACTACAACTGTGAAATGCCCAAAAGCAAGATCATGGTCTCTTCCCGAAAGCGAAGCTTCGAGATATTGTCATCCAAAACATTTGCATATTACAGGAATCCATTAACGGGGCGCGAAAAATAAAATTCAACTGTTAAAAAATTGTAGCAGCTACTCTTAAACTACACTTTCTCACTTTGTTCAAAAGATTTGGCTCGGTAACAAATCTGTATTCGAGATTCTGTTTTCGCGACTACAACTGTGAAATGCCCCAAAGCAAGATCATGGTCTCTTCCGAAAGCGAAGCTTCGAGATATCTGTATAGTGAAACGCCTAGCCGCAAGGTTTGTGCGCATGAAATCGCGGCAGGACACGCCAGTCACTGTTTAGAACTGGCGTGAAAACTATCATGTTCTTAAATGCCTAAAGTTTTTACATGAAAACTTTGTAACAAAAAGCTTTGAAAACTTTTCAAGGTTGAGATTCCTTCTGAATAGTACAATCTGCCTGGCTTGTGCAAGGATTCTTAAAACGCAAAAAAATATATAGAATCACATATTAAATTATACCCACCATCGGCCACGTAACTGGCTTGTACGCCACAAGAAGGAAAATGATGTTCCAAGGACGATCAATGCAAACAGAGCCTTCATATTTTTTTCTCTCAGCTGTATTCCTTGTCGATGCTGAAGCAATTTGTTTTGAAAGACAATCAATGCAGTTAGCATTAAGCTAAGGCGTTTGAATAAATTGAGTTTCACGCGCCATACCTTTTAAGTGTTCATGATCACGTGCGACCCAATCAGATCAGGTGTTCGAAACAATAGCATTTGTTTTCTTTCATATTTGTTCCAACTGAGCAACTAAAATATTGTTCATCAACAAAAGTTCTTGTGTTTTCGGCCATTTCAATTTCAGGAGAAAGAGAAAACAAACAGCGGTAATAAACATATCAAATAGATTACGCACGTTGTATTCAACTTGACGTTTCTTATATTAATTACATAACACATTTTCAGAAGTGACGGTTACAAACTATGACAAAATTAAAAAGACTAAAACTAAAGCGAGGTGTTGCTTACAATGAACAAAGAAACTATATCCGGTGTGAATGAATTAAGTTGGCGCCAAAAACCATTCATTCAAAGTCATTTGTTAATTTGTTTGAATTCCTATTTATATTCATGACTCGTACACAGGAATGGGTGTGCAGCTCGAACTGTGAGCCTTAGTGTTTAATGCCGTCCGAGCATCGTTACAAAGCTCAAATAAGACATTAGTTACAATAACACCTGTAAGTAAATACCACTCAGGCCATCAAGCTTGTGCAACAGCCTGATACGAAAACCCAAAAACCCAGTGGGAAAAATGGGAACGTATTCCCCAACCAAATGCAGACGCACTAACCTCTGGGGGCTAGAAGTGATGTAAGATTATCAGACATCCAAGATGAAATGATCTTAAATTAAAATTTGAAAGTTCGAGAGCTGAGATGAATACATTACAACCTGTCAAACCTTATATATGGTTACAACAATAGAATATTATAACTTAATGCCATAGCGGCGCGCGAGCATTTCATGCCAACAGCAAAATATTTACATTCTTTGTCGCTGTCACTTACAGTTTAGCTCTGCCGAATGTAAATACATTTCTTTATCCCTGCGGTTTTTAGTTGTTAGGACTGACCCAATGAAAAGTGAATAACAAGAGGTTGCAATATTCCTTTCAACAAAAAAATGTTGTTGATGGTTTGGATGTCACTGATAGTGGTTTCAATGCGCATTCCTCGAAATCTATTGATCAGGGGAAATTGTCCCAGTGGAACAACGCCGGTGATAAAACTTTTACCAGTTTTGTATCTAACATCACAAAGTTGGCATGGGGAGCAGGGTGGTTCTGGGTGAAGGGTCACTTGCTTTGAAAGCCATTGAAGGTAGGATGACCCTAGAGATCGCCGAGGAGAAAACGTTGATAAAACTGAGAAAAAACAAGCCTATCTCGAGCGATTTCTTTGCGAAATGAGTGGTTACTCGCAAAGTATTTATATTAATTACAAAACACATTTTCAAAAGTGACGGTTACACAATATGACAAAATTAAAACTAAAGCGAGGCATTGGTGACTGATAAACAAAAGAAACTACACCCGGTGTGAATGAATTAAGTTGGCGCCAAAAACCATTCATTCAAAGTCATTTGTTTGGATTCTTTATCCCTGCGGTTTTCAACCCGTTTTCAGCTGCCGGGAAACCCAATGAAAAGTGAATCACAAGAGGTTGCAATATTCTTTTCAAGAAAAAATGTCAATGGTTGTTTCAATGTGCATTTCGCGAGGTATATTGATCAGGGGGAATTGTCCCAGTCGAACCACGGCGCCGGTGATAAAACGTTCACCAGTTTTGTATCTAACATCACAAAGTTGGCATGGGGAGCAGGGTGGTTTTGGATGAAGGGTCACTCGCTCTGAAAGCCATTGAAGGTAGGATGACCCTAGAGACCGCTGAGGAGGGAACGTTGATAAAACTGAGAAAAAACAAGCCTATCCCGAGAGATTTGTCTATGAAATGAGTGGTTACTCGAGGACAAAGTATTTCTTTTAGGTAATTCACTTACACATTAGCAAATTGAATTATCATGGCAAAGAATTTACCATTGAATTTCTGGTCTGCTGATTTGCTGATGTCCAGCTGAACCTTTTCATGTCTAGTCGGCTTTAGTCCCGGGGGTGGGAGTACTCCCAGAATAATTGGGTGGGGGTGTGTGGCCCGCTTCCCAAAACCCTTACACTATTTGTGACCAAATGATGTTCATTCATTCTCTTAAGCCAGCCAGCTGAACGTTTTTTTCATGTTTACTTGGTTTTAGTCCGGGGGGGGGGGGGGTGGTGGTGGTGGTGTGGGGCCAGTGCTATGAACGATTTACTCCAGCTCACTGTGGTAAGAATAATTTAGCGTCAGTTGAGGCTAGTAAGCAAAAATGTACTGAGCCTAATTTTGTTCCTTTCTCCGTTTTTTATTACTGCTTCATTTGGACTTTGATTTGGATTTATGTCATGCCAGCAGTTCAGAAATGATTACTCCAACGGGTTGTTCGTGCTAACCGTCACAATACCATATGTTAGCCCAGAAATTAAATCGATTTATGTCCACCTTCATGGAATTCGAGTAAGCAACTGCAATTTAATTGATAACAAATGGCGTTTGGTTACTTAGAGAGTATTTTTAAAAAATGGTTATGAGTAAATATGATACAATTTGATAAATATGATAAAATTAAGTCGATCAGTTGATGTTTTTAAATCCAGATTGAAAACTTATCTTTTTAGACTTGCTTTCAATTGATTTCTTTGTTTTAATGCTATTGTTAGTTAGATATTTATTAGATTGTAAAGCGATATAGTAGAGCTTTTGGCTATAGAAATAAAGTTATTATTATTATTATTATTATTATTATTATTATTATTATTATTATTATTATTATTATTATTATTATTATTATTATTATTATTAATTCTTGGCTAGTTACCAGTTGACTTGACAGCTCAGTGAGTGGAGCACTGCACCAGTATTACAGAGGTCATGGGTTCGAATCCCGTTCAGGCATGAATTTTTTTTCACGCTTTAATTTCACAAAAACTAAAGTTGTGCGCATAACTGCGATGATCAATCATATCTTCATGTCATTCTCCACAGTTCAAATGTCAGATGAACTTTCATATATTCACTTGCGTACATGGATGTGAACTAGGAAACTAATCATCAGGCAGGTCTCAAACAGGGTATTTCAAAAGGGTCTTAAGTATATCGAATTTCCGATCAGGTCATCCAAGGACGGTCTCTCAAAAATGTTCTACCCGATAGATTTTCTTCAAACCTCTACTGCAGAAGATAATGAATTATTTGTTTCAGAATGAAGAAAATGGGTCACGGAATCCGTTTCAGAGATAGAGCGTGTGGAAAACTAGTCTGATTTCTAAAAAATTGGTAATATTTTGTACAAGCGAATTCGTTGCGTTCCAAATATAAAATGTTGCCAACGTATTTACAAAACTTAACCCTTCACTAAGGCATTTGAAAAAGTCGCACAGATAAACGAAGGGCTAAAAAGAACGGAATTCGATAGTGCATTTTGCAAAAAATTCAAACTCCTAATCGATCAGTTTTCTTCATTCTTTTCGAAGAGAGAGTCCAAGAGCAAAGCTTTAGAAATGGCCATCTGCCCTATCATTTTATTTATTAGCGCGAGCTCGATACATGACGTGGCGTGTGAACTTGTGTGCTCCGTAGGGATGCACAGAAACCGTTAGCGCACACGTCCTTAGACAGGGTCAAGGTTAAGGAAAGCGGGCCGCACACCTATTTCTTCTGGAGTACCCTTCTTCCAGAAAAAGACTGCAAACTTAATCGTTTTTGTCTACTTGTTCCAATCTTATCATTACTGCTTTTCTGCAGTATGTTCGAAGCATTTCTTCCTGGTTATAGGACTTCACTTGATTATTAAGCCGAGGTTTGATGGCCGAATTGTAACATACGTACATACATAAACTTTATTAAAATGTCGAGGTATTTAGCTACAAGCTAATTGTGGACACTATAAATGAATAAAATAAATATAGCATAAAAATTGAAATCTAATATACGTAAAAAATATTACAAAAAATCGTTAAGAATTGATTAATATGCATAGTTATATATCTAAAATAGTATTATGATTTGTATTTAACAAATAAAGAAGCCTAAGCCGTGTATTACACTGTGATAAAACACGATGGTCATTTGAGAACACGAGGGAAATGTTGAAAACACGAGCCGCAGGCGAGTGTTTTCTACATTTCTCGAGTGTTCTCAAATGACCGGAGTGTTTTATCACAGTGTAATACACGGCTTAGGCTTCTTCATTCGCTTTAAAATATAGATTTTACGCGCGCAAAACAATAAAACACGCCTTTTCTATGTTTTATACTCTGATAAAACATAGGTTTTTGACCAATCAGAGCTCGCGCATGGTCCTATCTATATTTTAAAATTAAATAAAATTTATTCATGATAAGCAAACAGGACAAGCAGGGTAACAAACAAAGACAAACAAGTAGAGACAAAACAGAAACAGACAGACAGACTGACAAACCAAGCAAAGCAGACAATATAGGACAAGCATAAAAACAACAGTCAAACATAAAATACAAAGTTCAGAAAGTTAAAGTCTTAAAAATGTAAATTGGAGGCATTAAATAGAGGATAGGGGAGCACACTCCCAATGCACTAGTCAGCCAGACAGCAGGTGCCACCATACATACCCATCACTCTGATGAGCATGCACAGCACCAACACGTGCCGTCCAGCAAGCCGAGCACACTGAGAGTACGCACCTTTCTCCTGAATGCCTGGACACTGGTCTTGCTGCGTAGTTCCTGGCTTATCTTGCCCCATATAATAATAATTAATCAAATTACGATCTAGTTTGATTAACTATCGATGGTTACCTATTTAGGAGTGTTTGGATTTCCTTATACACCTTCTGCAGTTCACGCAGTACATCTCCACAAGCTCGTCTGTTAGAGAACTTTGATCTCGACGACCTGAAAGATCAAGAGAGGTATTGCAAACAACTCGCTGGTAAATTGCGCGCGGTCATGAAGCAATCTAAGATCTCTATTGCCGCAACTGAAGACATGAGAGGCTGAGTTTATCTCTGTAACGAAAACAAATTTTCATAGTTATTGATTCATTGTACTCCAATGTGAGTGCAATAATGTGGGAAACGTGCAGTACCACAATAGTTCGTTTATTGTAAGGTCGCGAGTTGAATATTTCAAACTGAAGCGTTTATAACCGCTGAGCAAATGCTCAAAGTACGGAGCGTATAACTGAATAGTTGCCTGTTGGATCAATGGACTATTATAAGTAACTTTAGAGACTGAAAGGCTTAACTATTTTACCTCTCAGTCCGAAAACTGGCTTTGATTTGGTGAAAGTGAGCTTATCTCCAACTCTATATATAAAATTTGGGTACGGTAAATACCCAATTGTAACCGTTTGTTGAGCTTCGGTGCCATTTTAGCCTCTTTATACACTATATATTTCTCAGTTCGATCGAACTTACCTGATATACGCCAAGGGGTACTACAGATAATGCTACAACCCACGAGATCATGCCTCAGTTTTTTCTCTGTGGCACCCCTCGCCGCATATCACGCGAGTTCAATCGAACTCCGACAAAATAAACTCATGACGCGACCAAACGGGAAATAAGAATGCCTCCCAAGCAAGGTAATAATGTATTATAACATAGCATATAACAAATTACAAACTGGTCTGTTTCAACCTTTAAAGGTAAGCTTAAGTTTTACCGTTATAAAATTATTAAATATAAAACTCGAGCTTTCAACAGAAAAATTGAAATAAAACCAATTTCTATTTTGCTTAATATTTCGCTTACCGCGAACAATCACTTTTGATATTGTTCAGTTGTATTTTTTTCGCGTCGATTTTCAGGATTTTATGTACAATTCCACCGGCTATGTTATAAAACAATTGGTTCATGCTTTTAGCTGTGCACTATCGAGTTATGGAGCACTTGGGAAGTTTGGAGAGCACTCAAGAAGCTAGAGTTGCCCTCGGCTATCGCATCGGGCAACTCTTACGCTTCTTTCGTGCTCTCCAAACTTCCCGCGTGCTCCATAACTCGATAGTGCACGCTAAAGCATGAACCAATTGTTAATTAGTTTTAGATCAATTATTTGGTATATACCAAAGAAGTAAACTCCAGTGGGAGATACAACAACAACAGGTATGAGGTAGAGGAAAGGGACAGAAGATTGGCCCTTCCATTTATTGAAAACAAACTGCCCAAGCAGAACCAGTACACTACAGAATAAACAATAATAACTATGACGGGGGGGAGGGAGGGAAAGCCAGCTAAATCAAGCATATGTAAGAGTTCTAGTAGCGTTCTGACAGTTCTAGGGCGCAGACTCCAGTAAATCTAGTATCCAGGCTTCCCTCCTCCCCTGAGTTAAATGTAAATAAAATGAATATTATTACTACATAAAACTTCACCAGTTCTTGTATACTCGTCTTTCGATCGAGACACGTGAACTGCTCACGTGATTGAAAAAACCCAGAAACACGGAAGATACCGAGGTTAACATGTTGCACATTGGGATTAATTAGCTTTTCAATAGTGCCACACTTGACAGTGATGCAATCTTTGTTTACCATTTCGTCATTAGCATATCTGCAGCGAAACAGTTCTGTCACACCGAGATTGTAGCTTAAGTTTAGATTTGTCACCCATTTCAGATTTGCAGCATATCTTTTTTTATTATTCTAGCTGCGTGAAAGAAAAATTCCAAAAAGACAATAAAATTCATCACTGTTTCAAGTTTCAAGTTCAAGTTTCAAGTTTATTAAGTCTTCCAAAAGAATTAGTTACAATGAACACCGCCTGCAAATAGCGAACTAATCTAGGCAGGCGGTTGTTAAGGACACACGAACACGAATTACTAGTTGAAGGCGTTAAAAAAGTCGAGTTTGAATACATTATTTGTCAAGAGAGGAAAAAAGTGATGAAAAGTGGAAAAAAATATCAGTATAAGTTATGATTGAATTATAATTAAGATGCCTTTTTTATTTCAGAAGTAAGAGTGCTAGTGTCAGCATAACTGTCCAGAGTTTCTAAAGTTTCAAATAGTAATGTGGTCACTAGCATGAAGTTCTTGCCCATCACTGTTATCGGTTGTTCCGGTGCTTAACTTGACGTAGTGTAGAATTGACCTTTCTTTGCATTCCAATTCCCTTACGTAAACCTGAGCGGAAAAAGAAGTCGTAATTTATCATAATCTTGTAATTAAACAAAAGTAAAAATAATTTTGATTGGATAACTTTACTTCACTTTGTGACTGGTTAAAATCAACTGGCACCACTTGCTCAGCCAATGGAGAGGAAACACGTGTAAACACGTATTTGGCGCTAAATTCTTAAATATCGGGTTTCAAGTTGTTGTTTGTTGTTTTAATTGTTGCTAATAGTTATTGCAACTGTCTTAATGTTGCTTTATCATAATACTTAACAATCTATATTTAGAAACTAATCGACTAGAATATAAATATGACCAAGCAACTTACGTGGGTTTAAAATTCACTTAACTCTTTATTCCCAAATAGTGTGCAAAACTGGTTCGCTGTTCTCGAAGGTAATGTAAACAACTCTTTTTTGTACGTAATTCTCGGTTCAGTACCGCCAGTTCTACGCCACTTAGCCTCGTTTTTAATCTGCCAGTAGTTCGTTTAGTATTATCATACAATATTTTTGTAGAATTGCCTTTACGACAATTTGGTTCGCAATCAAGAGCCTTCAGATTTCACTAGTTGAACAGCTCAAGGTCCTTCTTTCTCGTATTGTCCTATATTAAACCACTCGGAAATTGTCGTAAAACATAAAAAGAAGGAAATTTCGTACAACCTCATTCGCAGCCGTTCTTCGCCGGCATTGTCACGTAGTGCAAGATCTTTGAGCGGACAGGTAGCTTGCGTCGCAGACGCTAAGACATACCGCATTCACAAGCCTGGACATGTACACTAATTTAGCAGAGGTTCATTTACGGATAAATTTTCATTGCAACGCAGGCTATAAAGAAATGACATAAAGCGAATCACCATGCGTCCGCTAGCTTGACGGGATGAAACGTAGGAAGAAAGGACAGAAACGAAACAAGCCTTCGCGTTTGATTAGGATCTATCATCTTTGATCCAAACGAATTGTCGCATGCTTCTAGCCGTATTTTGTGGCAATACTCTAGTTTTCATAATCACCCTTAACTTTTTGACCTTGGTCGGAGTAGGCGCCTATTTCTGTGTTATTATAAAACATACGAGTGATCAGTTAAATCAACAAACTAAAAAAAAATAGCTTACGCGAACAATTTTCGTTAAAAATTTTTATACATCGATTTATCAAACTGAATGACTCTACAATCTTTCGTATTAACAAAGTACAGAATCCTGAACTGTCCGCCAAACAAGCGGTGTTTCTACAGCGCCAGTGTGTCCTAGCGAAATTTAACGGGTAAATTCTGCGAATAAGCGTGGATATTCTCGTCTAATACGGGTTTTATAGCAATTTGTCGAGTTAACCTCCGTAACCCCGAATACCGGTCAAGTATGAAAATCAGTTTCCGTACAATTTTTGCATTATTTGCTCCAAAACAATTTTATGTTTTAAGTTCCGTTTTTCCCAGGGCTGTGACAATTCAATAGACTGATTCCGGACCCGGAACTACTCTCTTGTAGAAATCAGTTGTCTCACCGGGGTAACGATGTACACTTTTTGTAAGTTTTGTGAATCAAATGATTGTGCTAGCCAGTCATCCGGAAAGTATAAACACTGTAACTGGGTGCGCAATCATGTATGGAACAAAGTCGATTGTGAATTGCAAATACACTTTTTGTAAGGTTTGTGAATCAAATTATTGTGCTAGCCAGTCATCCGGAAAGTATAAACACTGCAAATGGTGCGCAATCATGTAAAGTATAAACACTGTAACTGGGTGCGCAATCATGTAATGTGCAAATCAAAAGCTACACTAGGTGACCGTTCTTTTACCTGTGCAGCACCGAAACTTTGGAATGCGCTACCATTTAACATAAGAAGCGCCAACACAGTTAGTAGTTTTAAAGCCAAGCTAAAAACTCACTTATTCCGCCTCGCGTTTTTATCATAGTTGTTTCTATTATTGTAAGTTTTACTTTTAATTGAAATTTTAGCTTTTAAATCATTGTAAGTTTGCTTTTAATTGTAATTTTAGCTTTTTAACCTTTTTATTCCGTTTTTAATCTTGTCATGCGCATTTGAACATTTTATGGAATTTGCGCATTATAAATGTTATTATTATTATTATTAAAGTCGATGGTGAATTGCAAATACACTTTTTATAAGGTTTGTGAATCAAATTATTGTGCTAGCCAGTCATCCGGAAAGTATAAACACTGTAACTGGGTGCGCAATCATGTACGGTGCAAAGTCGATTGTGAATTGCAAATACACTTTTTATAAGGTTTGTGAATCAAATCATTATGCTAGCCAGTCATCCGGAAAGTATAAACACTGCAAATGGTGCGCAATCATGTATTATGCAAAGTCGATTGTGAATTAATTGCTAAGCGTGTCGCGTGTTACTTTGCTTATGGGTTTACAGCAATTTTTAATTGACTATGAAAGATAGCTGGAATGATGCTTTGGTTTTGATTTATTTTGTTTTGTGATCATGGTGATCACCAAAACCAGTGCGTCGGATAGATGGCGTCAGTGCCTGTGCTAATTATAGTTTAGCTCACCTCTCTATTTCCGTCTCGACCG
>JAHPZR010051992.1:15000-52789 GCA_019787425.1 Platygyra sinensis | reverse complement strand
CAACCCAATAATATATATCTACATCGTATTTACATACTACAAATAAACGTAAACAGGATGAGTGAATATTTTTGTCTTGGTCGGGATGGTGATTGAACTGATTGAGTCAGCTTCGCCTATCTCTTTCGTGACTAGGTGCCACATAAGGCCTCGTGATACCTGAGAAAAATTGCTCTACTCATGAAACTCTTCTTAGTGTTAACTAATAAATTCAGAACACACAGCGAAATCCTGCTCTTTACTTTAGTAAAGTGCTTCCATTGTCAATCTAATAAGGCGGTCGGTGGGCGGTTTGATTCTCCTCCAACACCGACATCTTCTTGTGCGGTGGGCGGGGTAATCGTGTTGGTGTGATCTGTCGTGTGATTGGTGGATTCATTGGAGATGCCAACCCTGTTACTACAGCACTTGGTGCAGCATACCAGGTTCTTGATCTTGCGTCTGAACTTCTGGCTCACGAAAACGTAAATAAAAGGATTGACAGTGGAATTGCACGTGACCAGGACGATGGAAGTTATGTAGGTGACATCTCCATAGTTTTGCGAAGGACTGAAGTAGTTCAGCGCATAGATAGTAAGGTTTGGCATCCAACACATTCCATAAATAACACTCACAGTCAAAACCATCTTGGTCACTCGCTTTCTTACTCTCATCACGCCCTGAGAAGGTAACGATGGCATGGGAACAAAACCTTTTAGAACGTAATCTTCGAAACATAATAAAGATATACACAATACCGATTTCTAGTTATCTACGCAATATATTGATATTCCCATCTGGTTTAACACGATGAGACACATAATGATGGAAAAGATTTTGCAGTGTCTAATTGTTATATTTCGTGTCTATGTATTGGTGGAATTGGCTCCAATTATAACTTTGCCACCAAAACCCCCTCGACGTTTGCCCTCATTTAAGGAACAAAATCTTGCCTTTTAGGAAGGAAATCTACCGCTCAAGGAAAAAAGAAGGTCGAAAAACGCCGTGGCTAAAATCGAACTTCGAACATTGAACTTACATATTTTTTTAATACCCAGATGATTTACCGTAACTTGGTTAAGAGACCTAAAAACATACCTGTTGGGTATTCTCTCTTCCTCCTCGTTTAAACCACAGGAAATACACCACTCTAGAATACAACGCTGTCATGATCGTAATAGGAATGACCCCAGAAACAAAGAAACAAGTGGAACTGTAAGCTTTTGGGAGCCAGTCTGGTTTAGGCCAGTATTCCATACAGAAATCGGCTTTTTTGTCAAAGTAGATTGCTAAGAAAAGTGGAATGTTAAGGATCGCAGCGGAAATCCATGCCATGGGAATAATGATCTGCCAAAACAGAATGTTGAGACTACGTTAATGAAAAACACGTTAACCATCAGTTCAGACAGCATTTTGTAGATTTTTTTTCTTTCGAACAGGCAGAAGAGAGGCGGGAGCGGTGCGGGTGCAAAGTGGGGTGCACTATGTTCCACGCGTTGCATTCTGGGTAGATCGACATGTCGGCCCAAAATTTACTGTATTTGTATGGGAATTTGACGGCAAATAATTTCCTTATAAAATAAATTCTGAACAGTCTATGAACAGCGGAGTTAAGATACTAGACAAAAGATTGTATTGACCAACTTTGAGGGATGCAGCTGTTATACAAAACGTTCAGTTGCGTTTTAATTTTTCACAAATTTGTCTATAATTTTTTTCCCGCCAAATTGCAGGCAAATGTATGAAAAGTTTAAAACGTGGCTGAAGGCTTTCTAGCACAGCTACATCCCTCAAATTTGGCGCATACACTCTTTTGCCCAGTACCTTCATTTTGCAATTCATATATTATTCAGAATCCATTTTTAAAGAAAGTTATTTTCCATCAGATTCCCATACAAATACTGTGAATTTTAGGCCCATATGTCGATCTACCCATAACGCAGCGCGTGGCGCCATCTTTTTGCGTATCGCGGATTTACACTCCCACCAAAGCTTTTGAAAATTTATTTAGTACATTTTACAACAATTCGCTGTCACCTAAATGTACGTGACATAAAATTGTAAACAGTGGTAACTTATCTCATTCACGCATAACCTAAAGAATAGGTAGGCAAAGAACGTAATAGAGGGGACAAACATCAAAGGAGCAAACAGATGCCAAGATTTATGTTGGAAGGTCCGCGAACGTGCACAATCCTTTGTTGTGCGGTCATGCACTATGCATGCATGAATTACGAAACCAACACTTTTCTATCGGGTTAGTTCCTCAGTACAGAGTAAGCAACCATAGACCTTTATCACACGGCCGCCGTTTTGAGTCCCAGGAGGACAAAAAGCTTTGTTTTTTCCCGTCCAGCCTCGCACTGGATGAGAGGTTAGACGGGCAAAATCTGTTGTCTTAGCATTGCCTGATAAAGGTCTATTGTGTGTTTTGCACGGTCAAGGCCAAAAAAGAAGGAGCAGAAACACACAACAAACAACTTTGTTGAGTTTTATAACCATTCCTCACTGATAACTGTGACAGAGTCAAGTTTCTTGGGTTTTCACGGTCGACATGCAGCAGTAAACCCGTTTGTCGTTTATTATGTTAGCTGTGACTAATTTGATACAAAGCAAACAAATACCTTCAACTTGTTAAATGTAAGTTTTCCTTTATTGCCATAGGGATACATCACAGCATAGTATCGCTCAAAAGCGATGGCCACCAGGGTAAAAACTGAAGCAGCCCCTCCGGTCCATGTTAAGTTGCCGCCGGTAAGCAGCTTACAGAACAATCTACCTTTCGTTCCGTCAGGATGTTTAAAGGAGTGACTCAAAATAAAGCGCGGTACGATGAACAATGCAACCATCATGTCTGCAACAGCCAAGTTCAGAAGCAGAAAATTTATGGGAGTCCTGTTTAAAAGCAGAATCGAAACAGCTCAGTTTGTCGAAAGCAAAGTTTCTTTCATTTTCGCCTAGATTTTCTCTTCACCACCGTTTCTGAAAACTTCGAATTCCTTAGTTTTTATTTTTGTACCTGGAACACTGTAATTCCAAAAATTAAATAGCGTGATGACTAGCTATACCGTTAGGACATCCAACTTGGAAAACAACTGAGGTGGAATTACATTTGTAATTTTGACTAACAAGAGTCGAAGTGAAAATGGAATTGAAATGGCAAGCGTTCAAAAACGAAGCAAATGATACGAAAATTTTCTTGGGACGTTTCACGGGAAAACTAAAATTGTCGAATTTTCCAAATGCAAACCCTTTAACCAAAAATGCTTGGCAGAAAATGGATACACCTCGCGAAGTTGTTTAAAAGCGCCCATTGTCTTGAAAATTTTTACACTAAAAACAAATTGCTATCCATCATACATTAAATACGCTCACATTAAAGCAGGAAAAATACCTCATGTCTCGGTTCAAAATGATGACAAGGCATACAGTCGAAACTTTGCTCAATGATTCTACCTTCACTTGAGATTATCTGTACTTATATGAAGAGTTTTCATGTGTAAGACCTTGATCTTAGAATCTTAGAGTCATGAAATTCCGCAAATGGCGAAATTACACATTGAGCCAACCGTCAAAAACGTGAGCAAATACTTCATAATGTGACTTTAATATGCTGTTAAATACTCATTCTGCATATTTTCCATTCGTGATGTTTTATTAAACAGGCGCCTTTCTTTCCAGTTGGTTTCTGAAAAATCCTGTAGAACTGAGACCGTCCAAAGACGGGTACGGGTGACCAACAAAGTCTAAACAAGTTAAATGTTGAAAAACAACATTAAGTTACACAAATACAAAAGATTGCTGGAAAGAAGTTTAACTCTTTCATCACGCCTGACGAAGGCTGATTTGAATGCGTCGATAATTGAACTTTTATGTCATTCAAAATGAAGTACGTAAAGCATTTGGACTCCTCTGGTAATATCGATTTCGGGAAAGGCTGTTATTTAAGTATGGTAGCCGTGTAAAATCAGATAGCGAAAGTCCTCTTCCTATGCCCAAAGGTTAGTATAGAATTTAAGAAAAAATTAAGAGAATACTTTTCATATTTCTATTTTATTTCCGTTTTAAAGTGCAGTCTTGAGTTAAATTACAGTCTCTTCTTGCAAGTTTTGACTTATCTGATCAAAAGTGCAATGCATGGTTCAGTTCATAAAAGAAGATTACGTACTCTCGTTAATACTCTTGGGTTATTCCGCGGTAACTGAAATGTGTGTCTCACCCGGATATGAAAGTTCATGTGTTGTTCTCCACCCTGGGGCTGCAATATTGTTAAAATACAGTAAATTAAAGTGACGAATTCAGCGATACCAGAACAGTTGACATTTAACGTGTAAGACGTGTTTTCCTCACCGTAAATACGCTGGCGGAATATTTTAAACTAGTTTCAATTCCGATCCAATTTCGTCTGGGCAAACATTCGCTTTCCTTCTTTACGCATAAGATTGAATCTCCATTCCGTAACGAAGACGGGAAGTGTTTTTGTTATTTTCGACACCTTGTCATAAGAGTGTTTTGTAATAACATCAGTACAGCAGCAGGTTGAGGTATTATCACAAAACTGTGAGCTGGGCTTTCAAATTCAAACTTTCCCAGGCCACAAGTCGCGCCTAAAATTGAAGTTTAAAGGGTGTTTTTCGATTTAATGTAAAACTTGTTTCAGTTCGCAATATACCTTTCTATTACTGCTTGTTGACCACATCTAGAGAAAAATCGTCTCCACGATGTCGCTGTACACGGATTCAGAAGCAGCACAGATTGGAATAACTACAATGTTCTCCATTCTCGTAAGCACCGACCTGATTGGCAATGCGACTGTATGCCTTGTCATCATTTTGAACCGAGACATGAGGTATTTTTCCTGCTTTAATGTGAGCGTATTTAATGTATGATGGATTGCAATTTGTTTTTCGTGTAAAGATTTTCAAGACAATGGGCGCTTTTAACCAACTTCGCGAGGTGTATCCATTTTCTGCCAAGCATTTTTGGTTAAAGGGTTTGCATTTGGAAAATTCGACAATTTTAGTTTTCCCGTGAAACGTCCCAAGAAAATTTTCGTATCATTTGCTTCGTTTTTGAACGCTTCCCATTTCAATTCCATTTTCACTTCGACTCTTGTCAGTCAAAATTACAAATGTAACTCCACCTCAGTTGTTTTCCAAGTTGGATGTCCTAACGGTATAGCTAGTCATCACGCTATTTAATTTTTGGAATTACAGTGTTATAGGTACAAAAATAAAAACTAAGGAATTCGAAGTTTTCAGAAACGGTGGTGAAGAGAAAATCTAGGCGAAAATGAAAGAAACTTTGCTTTCGACAAACTGAGTTGTTTCAATTCTGCTTTTAAACAGGACTCCCATAAATTTTCTGCTTCTGAACTTGGCTGTTGCAGACATGATGGTTGCATTGTTCATCGCACCGCGCTTTATTCTGAGTCACTCCTTCAAACATCCTGACGGAACGAAAGGTACATTGTTCTGTAAGCTGCTTACCGGCGGCAACTTAACATGGACCGGAGGGGCTGCTTCAGTTTTTACCCTGGTGGCCATCGCTTTTGAGCGATACTATGCTGTGATGTATCCCTATGGTAATAAAGGAAAACTTACATTTGACAAGTTGAAGGTATTTGTTTGCTTTGTATCAAAAGAGTCACAGCTAACATAATAAACGACAAACGGGTTTACTGCTGCATGTCGACCGTGAAAACCCAAGAAACTTGACTATGTCACAGTTATTAGTGAGGAATGGTTATAAAACTCAACAAAGTTCTTTGTTGTGTGTTTCTGCTCCTCCTTTTTTGGCCTTGAACGTGCAAAACACACAATAGGCCTTTATCAGGCAATGCTAAAACAAAAGATTTTGCCCGTCTAACCTCTCATCCAGTGCGAGGCTGGACGGGCAAAAACAAAGCTTTTTGTTCTCCTGGGACTCAAAATGGCGGCCGTGTGATAAAGGTCTATGGTTGCTTACTCTGTACTGAGGAACTAACCCGATAGAAAAGTGTTGGTTTCGTAATTCATGCATGCATAATGCAAGACCGCACAACAAAGGATTGTGCACGTTCGCGGACCTTCCAACATAAATCTTGGCATCTGTTTGCTCCTTTGATGTTTGTCCCCTCTATTACCTATGCTTTGTCTACCTATTCTTTAGGTTATGCGTGAATGAGATAAGTTGCCACTGTTTACAATTTTATGTCACGTACATTTAGGTGACAGCGAATTGTTGTAAAATGTACTAAATAAATTTTCAAAAGCTTTGCTTGGAGTGTAAATCCGCGATACGCAAAAAGATGGCGCCACGCGCTGCATTATGGGTAGATCGACATATCGGCCTAAAATTCACAGTGTTTGTATGGGAATCTGATGGCAAATAACTTTCTTTAAAAATGGATTCTGAATAACATATGAATTGCAAAATAAAGTTTCTGGGCAAGAGAGTGTATTCGCCAAATTTGAGGGATGTAGCTGTGCTAGAAAGCCTTCAGCCACGTTTTAAACTTTTCATACATTTGCCTGCAATTTGGCGGGAAAAAAATTATAGACAAATTTGTGAAAAATTAAAACGCAACTGAACGTTTTGTATAACAGCTGCATCCCTCAAATTTGGTCAATACAATCTTTTGTCTAGTATCTTAACTCTGCTGTTCATAAACTGTTCAGAATTTATTTTATAAGGAAATTATTTGCCGTCAAATTCCCATACAAATACAGTAAATTTTGGGCCGACATGTCGATCTACCCAGAATGCAACGCATGGCGCCATCTTTTTGCGTATCGCGGATTGCAAGGCTAGTTTACTTATAGAGTAACACCGGAATTCCAAAGTATATTAAGCAAACAGAACGTCGTAAAAGGTTGTCCAAAATTCCTAATCAGAAAAACCGCGTGGAACATAGTGCACCCCCACTTTGCACCTGCACCCCTCCCGCCTCTCTCTCCTGCCTGTTCGAAAGAAAAAAAAATCCACCAAATGCTGTCTGAACTGATGGTTTACGTGTTTTTGATTAACGTAGTCTCAACATTCTGTTTTGGCAGATCATTATTCCCATGGCATGGACTTCCGCTGCGATCCTTAACATTCCACTTTTCTTAACAATCTACTTTGACAAAAAAGCCGATTTCTGTATGGAATACTGGCCTAAACCAGACTGGCTCCCAAAAGCTTACAGTTCCACTTGTTTCTTTGTTGCTGGGGTCATTCCTATTACGATCATGACAGCGTTGTATTCTAGAGTGGTGTATTTCCTGTGGTTTAAACGAGGAGGAAGAGAGAATACCCAACAGGTATGTTTTTAGGTCTCTTAACCAAGTTATGGTAAATCATCTGGGTATTAAAAAAATATGTAAGTTCAATGTTCGAAGTTCGATTTTAGCCACGGCGTTTTTCGACCTTCTTTTTTCCTTGAGAGTTAGATTTCATTCCGAAAAGGCAAGATTTTGTTCTTTTTAACTGAGGGCAAACGTCGAGGGGGTGTTGGTGGCCAAGTTATAATTGGAGCCAATTCCACCAATACATAGACACGAAATATAACAATTAGACACTGCAAAACCTTTTCCATCATTATGTCTCATCGTTTTAAACCAGATGGGAATATCAATATATTGCGCAGATAACTAGAAATCGGTATTGTGTATATTTTTATTATGTTTCGAAGATTACGTTCTAAAAGTTTTTGTTCCGATGCCATCGTTACCTTCTCAGGGTGTGATGAGAGTAAGAAAGCGAGTGACCAAGATGGTTTTGACTGTGAGTGTTATTTATGGAATGTGTTGGATGCCAAACCTTACTATCTATGCGCTGAACTACTTCAGTCCTTCGCAAAACTATGGAGATGTCACCTACATAACTTCCATCGTCCTGGTCACGTGCAATTCCACTGTCAATCCTTTTATTTACGTTTTCGTGAGCCAGAAGTTCAGACGCAAGATCAAGAACCTAATATGCTGCGGCAAGTGCTGTAGTAACAGGGTTGGCATCTCCAATGAATCCACCAATCACACGACAGATCACACCAACACGATTACCCCGCCCACCGCACAAGAAGATGTCGGTGTTGGAGGAGAATCAAACCGCCCACCGACCGCCTTATTAGATTGACAATGGAAGCACATTACTAAAGTAAAGAGCAGGATTTCGCTTTGTGTTCTGAATTTATTAGTTAACACTAAGAACAGACCTTCATGAGTAGAGCAATTTTTCTCAGGTATCACGAGGCCTTATGTGGCACCTAGTCACGAAAGAGATAGGCGAAGCTGACTCAATCAGTTCAATCACCACCCCGACCAAGACAAAAATATTCACTCGTCCTGTTTACGTTTATTTGTAGTATGTAAATACGATGTAGATATATATTATTGGGTTGAACTTGACGTCATCATTTTCGAAAATTCAAAATTAAAGGGCCACCAAAGTTATTATCTTCATCAGGCATAGGAGGGGGCAAATTTGTATATCTGTAAGCAACTTTTCAGCTCAAGAACATGCTTCGTCATAAGACAGGCACATTTTAAACTTCAGAGTTATGGCGGTGCGTGACATGAAGCTATGAACGTGTTTGTCGAAATACATATACTTATCTCAGAATTTTTAGCCTTTTTAGAAGTCAATGTATTAGGAAAAGTGCTTATTTAAATGTTTGCTTTATCAGTTTAGATAATCAGTGGCCTAGATAGCCAAAGTAAGTTCCAGATGTTTACAGTATTTTCCGGTCGCCATGTTGGTGTCCCTCAGAGTCCCAGAGACATGGCGGCTTTATACTTGGGCTTTGTAAATTTGTGCAAAATAACTCGACAAATATTTAAAGATCAGGAAAACGTACAAACCTAAACTTGGAGAAGTTTCTTAATTGTTTATCTCTGACTAGTAGTAAAAGAAAGGAAAATGAATTATATTTCGTGAGTTTGTTCGCTGAATGGTTTTGGAATTATTTTTTGATTGCGTGACAGTGCAACCCACGAATAAATGTTACATGTTAGAAGAGATGTATGTATGTATGTAAGGCCGTTGTACATGCTTAACTAAGCATATGTTTTTTTTTTTTGGATCCCCACCCATCTCGCTCCTTAAGTGCAGGTTATCACGGCGGTTGGTGTTGGATGTTTTACGGCTTCAATTTCATTTCGCCTTTTGTTGTTGTTGCTGTTGTTGTTGTTTCTTTTATTCTGAATTACCGTACTTCTAGCTCAAGTAGGCTCTTTCGCAAAACAGATACAATTGCAATCAGATAATTATAATGAGGCATGAAATTAGCCATCTTTATTCGAAACATCGATATCAATATAATTCATTTTCCTTGCTTTTACTGCTAGTCAATAAAAGTACGCTCCAACCTCACTGTGATATGTTTATATGTAATTTCAGATACCCTTTGTATATCTTTCTGGCATGACATGTCAGAACTGAGATATGCATTACCCAGCATCCGTCAAAATACATCATTTTCACTTGACTAAATTTCCCCGGGAATAACCTTAACGAGAAATTCTATTATTTCCTGGCTCACAATGCCTTTGGAATGAGGCAGGGATAGTGCTGGCGGAAAAAAAGAACTGTTTATTGTAGAAATATTTCATTATAGAAAAACCGACCGGTCAATAACATGATTTCTCATTTGTAATGAACACCTGTCGTTTCACAAACTAAATATCATGAAATTACATGTACGGTAATAAACTTTAGTCGGAAGCCCTAAACTTGAGACTGTCATAAATTCTAGAAGTTCTTCTGGCAGAGACTCTGGTTGAAACTTGATTTCTCGAAGAAATTTGTCCCATAACGTGAGTAACAGTCAGGTTCAGTCAGTTCAGGTTTTGATTTAATTTAAGTATTTAGCAGTTAGACAGTGATCGCTTGTCCTTTTCTGCGCATACGGCTTTCCTTAGTTATAGGGTTTGTTATTTACATTTTCAGGTAATGTTTTCCTCATGCAGTTTTTACTTTTGAAAAGAAACATGCACAAACGAAAAGCGGAGATGTCGACTTGCTTTTCTTGTGAGCTAAAGGTGAAAACTAAAAAATGTCCTCAAAGGCACAAATTAAAATGGCTGAAAAACGCTTAAAACAGTTAGCTGTTTAATTCTGAAAAAATGACGTACACATTGATACTGTGATGACTGTAATGTAGCAAAAATTCTCCCTCACACTGGCCCTTTATGTACGAATTGTTAGGGAAAGAAGACTGATCATTGTTTCTCGAAGATACCTTTTTATAACCCCTACTAGTGGAATTTAACATTTCATCCCACTTTAGTTAAGTCTTTCGGCTGGGAATTGGGAAAGACAAGCTATCAAAATGGTATCCAAATCTTGAGAAAATGATTTCTTATTAAAAAAAATGAAGTTAACGTTTTCATCAATCAACTTTTCCTGCTTTGTTTTGTTAATTGTACGCTATATTTTAACACCTGCCAGTGTTTGCTTCTCGCAATTTCTAATTTTTTGTGCTTTTTGGTTTAAACTGAATAAGAATATCTTACAACGAACCGAGGACGTATATTTTAGCTCAAGTTTATCGGAGATTGCAAGACACTTTCTACTTCGACTAAAGAGTCATTACGTCCACCTTTTACAAAGTAATGGTTGTGTCCACAAGAGGATGTTTTAATGAACAAAAAACCAGACAACAACATTATTGCATTTTTCATAAGATCTCTCAGTTGCAATTTTCATTACCTGCTCACAAGCCTTAAGAAGCGGGATTATTTTTTCCTTATTTTGGCAGATGTCGTGGAAAAACAGGATGGGTGATAATTAACCCTTTTAATTCCACCTTTCCCAGTATCCCATTTATCTTATTCCAGTTGTTTATTTTTGTTGTCTTTTTAAGCTTTCTATGCAGCTTCACAATCCGCTCAAAAATGGTAATTTTAGTGATATAGCTAATTTGAAATTTGCTGACAGAGTTGTCAATGGCTTTTCTGACTGTGCGTCTCATTCTTCTGAAAAGGAAAGCAAGCAGGCCCCAGAGGCGTGAGATACATTGAATATGAACGGATCTGAAACAACCGAAACCATAACAGATTGCAACAAATGAAAAAATGAAACAGGTTTTGCTTATCTTGGGCCAAAACGGGATCATTCGAATCAAGCAATTCGCAAAGCTATTTGCGCCAAACCGAGTTCGCTCGTTGAATTAAACCCAGATTTCTAAACACGGTTAACTATTAGAAGCGGCCAAAACGAATGAAGTACTGCCTTTAAAGTTTGTCTCCAGGACAGCACTTTTACAACGTTTTAGTCCAGTCCATTCGAAGAACTTTCGTACATGTTTTTGTACATCACTGAATACAAGTGAATATATGAAACTGCATTTATTTGAACTGCGGAGAATCATACGAAGACATGATTGATCATCGCAGTTATGCACACAACTTAAGCAGTTGGTGAAATTAAAGGCCTGAATTTTTTTCAGGCTTTAATTTCACAACTGCGTAAGTTCTGCCCATAACTGTGACGATCAATCGTTTTTTCATTATCATTACTGTATAATTGCGAACCCAACAATAAGGTACGTGTACATTGATTACCGTGTGTCATAGCCTGAGCTTGAACTGGCTAATTACTACCTAATTACTCCCTAATTACAAGCTTATAAGAGCAGTTTTCAGTTAAGTGTCGTAAAACCAAAACCAAACGAATTACTAGACAGCTCAGCCAGTATCAAATCGTAATAAAACCAAGACCAAGGTAATTGCCTGATTACGCTCGACCCTCAATTGAAAACTGCCCTACTTTCCTACTTATTGATAACTACTTACTCTCTGACAAGAGAGGATGAATGTTACGAAAAGTACATGTAATTTCC
This sequence comes from Platygyra sinensis, assembly GCA_019787425.1. NCBI lineage: Eukaryota > Metazoa > Cnidaria > Anthozoa > Scleractinia > Merulinidae > Platygyra > Platygyra sinensis. The sequence continues at coordinate 41,007 of JAHPZR010051992.1, read as the reverse complement.
TATTTAATCCTTATTCCTGAGGTAAACTCTCTCGAGTTATTTTTATACCACTCCTGATTTTGAAATCCCCAGGAGGCTTTTGAAATAGCCAGTCATACTAATGTATTCTGCGCACCGGTGAAAAGCCGAAGCCACTAAACGTGCGCTTTCATCCTAACATCCCCAACATGCGCTTGCTAACATTATCAGTATCTCTAAACATAGAGATTTGAAGGATCAACACAGATGTTAGACTTTCTTTAAGTTGGAATCCTTCATCCTCCTCACCTAAGCCTGTTCTAGGCTCTAGGTAGTTGATGACAAGCGAAAAAAAAAAAACAAGCGAGAGAAACGATCGACAAAGGAGGATTAATGCCGTTCCTCGCCATAGTCTTCCCTCCTCTTTTTCTCTCACTCGCCCTCTTTTTCGCTCGTTCCCAGCAACGGAGAGCCCGAAACAGGCTATAGCTATCCATGACTGCCACTGCCCGGGTGATATGACTGTGCACATGCGTAAGGTATAGGTCAGACCGTGGGTTTGTGCTCGAGGGTGTCTCTTGCTTGTATTGTTGCCTTAATCCTCAACGGCCTGAATTAAGGCATATGGGTCTCGAGTATATGTGATGTTTTTTTTTTTAATTGGAATTTAGTCTTTTTCCTAAAACCTTGGCTTCTATTTCATTATTTTTATACAAAATGATTTTTTTTCTGACAATTTACTCGACTTTACTAAAGTGGTCACGTGACTGACCACACCCTGAATTAAAAGAAACATGATTATTTACGTTTCAAGATGTAAACGTATTAAAAAACGCTCGTTTTTTTTTCTTTCAAAACCTTTACTTTTCCTGGTTATATGTCGTTCTAAACGGGAATTCTGAATATGTTTTGTTCTTTTGTCATTATTTCCTATTTCTGGCTCTCTCCAATAAATATACGTTGTAATTGAAACAAAAGAAATATATCTACCAAACTCCGGTTAATTCTCTAAACTTGGTTGCTATAGCCATAGCCAAATCAAAATTACTCACGGATTACAATTGGATTACAAATTTATATAAACGTTACAATTGCGCAAGTCATGTGACCAAGGAGGAAAGTTCTTGAAACCAAAAAGAAAAAAAAAAATGCTTTTTTTAAATACTTCACCCTAGACAAGTTTATAAGAAAGAGCTTAAGTATTTTCATATTAGACCACCCCCGCAAAATATACCCAGACCCATTTCTCAATTAACTTGAGTCTCTTGGTACCTTAATGGTACAGCATTTCAGTAATTTGATTTGCTTTAAAACAAAAAATCGCACACAAGGGTAACTGCAGGTGGCCGGTCAAAAAAGGAATATTTCCAGTAATTGAATCCCGAGACGTACTTGTTTCCTTCTCGTTCTCAATACCGTTTTCTTATCGGGATCACAAGAATTATTTGACATGCAATGAGCATCATTTTGACAGTCGCTCCAAATCTGCTGAAGGGTCGGGTCGAACTAGAGCGAATTCACATATTTCCAATTTTTGGCGAGGAAAAAAATATTCGCAAGTTCCAAATTTTGACAGTGGTCGCATTAAACCAACAAGTGGGCATCATGTTCTTGACTCTCCTCTCTACAGCAACTCGTGATTTTTGGTCCATAATTAGACCAGCAGATTTTGCTCGGCTTGTGTTTATGTTGTTACTTGCGTCACTTGTGATCGAAAAAGATTGTTTCGCTGTTCTATTTCTTCAAATTGCTGGCGGTAACCGGATCCAGGGTGCCAGCTGCAGTCACAAGAATTTGAATAAAAATGCTGCTCATATTCCTCATTTGCATTGAAATAACTGTAAAAAGCGTCAGATGGATCGGGTGAAAATGATTTTGTCTTGACATCGCTCGCACCAAACTGGACTAGCCGTCAAATGTATTTTCGCACCTTAATTTTATCTAGACATGTTTTCACAGAACATGACTGTTCAAGGTTAAAGCAACAAAATTGTTTGCTTCGCCCAAATTTGCTTGCCCTTTTTGGTCATTTCCATTTGGGGTATATTATTGATACCTTCTCCATGACTTCCGCCAGCAGACGATATTGAACTCGCCCATTCTTTCAGTGAACAGTATCACCCACGTATGTAATACCAAACACTGATTTAATATTGACCACTATTGTAAATCAGGTAAAATATGCATACTAGTCAAGAGAGCTATCAGGTCATAGCTCATCCTAGTTTCTGCAGCATGAAGTAACTAGGAATGTGCTTGTCAATCACGGGGCTACCTCCAGCACCTAACTCACCGGTACCTATTTGCACACCTAGGTGGATAGAGGAATTGCTAGAGCAAAGTGACTTGCCCAAGAACAAAACTCAACACGTGTCCGGCGAGAGCTCAAACCCCGGCCTGTCACGACGTCTCTAGCAATGTAACTAGCATTGGGGATGCAGGAAGAGCGCAGTGGTGAGAGCGCTCGCCTCCCACCGCTGTGGCCCGGGTTCGATTACCGGACCCGGCTTCACATGTGGCTTAAGTTTGTCGTAGGTTCTCGTCTCTGCTTCGAGGGTTTTTCTCCGGGTTCTCCAGTTTTCCTCGCTCCCCAGAAACCAACACTCCAAATTCCAATTCGATCGGGAAATGAGGACCAATGGCTTGTCAGCTTTGCTGTTAAGTGTCACCCTCGCTAACTAAGGTTGATTATTATTGTTGTAAAATAATGTAGCTGTGCACATAGTTGCTGTGATCATTTTGTAATATCATGGCTTTTATTCCATGCAGCGGTTTCAAGTCGCTATGTCGCAATACACAGATTCTGAAGCAGCCCAGATTGGAATAACCATAATGTTTACCATAACAGTGATCACAAATCTCCTTGGAAACACAGCAGTGTGCCTCGTCATTATTTTGAATCGTGATATGAGGTATGTCATGAGTATTGAATAAAATTGTATGGATGGAACGGCACTGTTGCTTTTATGTAGTACACCGGTTACGATGCCTGTTTGCTAAGATTGCATATTTGATATTAGAGAAGGGGAGCAATGATGGAGCAATGTGTCCCGTGTTCGATTCCCGGACTCCATGGTGCCATATGTTGGTTGAGTTTGTTGTTGGTTCTCTACTCTGCTCCGAGAGTTTTTTTCTCCTGGCGGATACCCCGGTTTTCTCTCTCTAACATTTTAAACTCCATATCCAATTCGACCCTGGAGTGCACGGGTATTGCTGAACGAGTTCTTGCGAACTCCTTGATGTTCCGTGGGTAAACAAATTACCTACGTTAGTACTTTACATCAAAGAAGAAGGAGAAGAAGGAGAAGAAGAAGAAGAAGAAGAAGAAGAAGAAGAAGAAGAAGAAGAAGAAGAAGAAGAAGAAGAAGAAGAAGAAGAAGAAGAAGAAGAAGAAGGAGAAGAAGAAGGAGAAGAAAAAGAAGACAAAACAAACAAAAAAGCAACTGAACAAAGGAAAACGGTCCGGGAAACAGCATAAAAAAGTAATACACAGCGAGTAACAGATCACTCGAAAAGAAATCGTGGACTGTAACTTGAAAATCCGATGGAAGATAGGAGTATTTCAGACCGTTAGAAAAATGGGGCATTGCGTCTTTGATTGACAGGGGTAAAGGAGAGGCTCGTTAGGATATTATCGAATATCAGATCTAGACATCCTGAGTATTAAAACATCAATAAATACCGAGATGATATGAGGACGAACACACTAGCCCGCCACAGATGATATCAGTGCATTAAATAGTCAAACAATTAAATTTCCCTTGGGGCCTGTGCATGCAAAAAATAGATTTTTAAAGCCTCAAAAACACAGTGACTTTTAGTTAATGGTTAAGTAAAAGTAACTTTAGCTCACTTCTTCAGATGAAATATTCTACCAATATTTTAATTCTTTTCCATCACACAGGACTCCCATCAACGTTTTACTTTTGAACTTTGCCATTTCAATTCCATTTTTGCATTTAAGTTTGTTTTTGTTTCTACTGAAATCGGTGCTCACTTCGACTCTTGTGAGTCAAAATTACAAATGTAATTCCACCTCAGTTGTTCTTGAACTTGGATGTCCTAACGGTATAGCTAGTCATCACGCTGTTTAATTTTTGGAATTACAGTGTTCCAGGTACAAAAATAAAAACTAAGGAATTCGAAGTTTTCAGAAAGGGTGGTGAAGAGAAAATCTAGGCGAAAATGAAAGAAACTTTGCTTTCGACAAACTGAGCTGTTTCAATTCTACTTTTTAACAGGACCCCATAAATTTTCTGCTTCTGAACTTGGCTGTTGCAGACATGATGGTTGCATTGTTCATCGCACCGCGCTTTATTTTGAGTCACTCCTTCAAACATCCTGACGGAACGAAAGGTACATTGTTCTGTAAGCTGCTTACCGGCGGCAACTTAACATGGACCGGAGGGGCTGCTTCAGTTTTTACCCTGGTGGCCATCGCTTTTGAGCGATACTATGCTGTGATGTATCCCTATGGTAATAAAGGAAAACTTACATTTAACAAGTTGAAGGTATTTGTTTGCTTTGTATCAAAAGACTCACAGCTAACATAATAAACGACAAACGGGTTTACTGTGGCATGTCGATCGTGAAAACCCAAGAAACTTGACTATGTCACAGCTATTAGTGAGGAATGGTTATAAAACTCAACAAAGTTCTTTGTTGTTTTTTTCTGCTCCCCCTTTTTGGCCTTGAACGTGCAAAACACACAATAGGCCTTTATCAGGCAATGCTAAAACAAAAGATTTTGCCTGTCTAACCTCTCATCCAGTGCGAGGCTGGACGGGCAAAAACAAAGCTTTTTGTTCTCCTGGGACTCAAAATGGCGACCGTGTGATAAAGGTGTATAGTTGTTTACTCTGTACTGAGGAACTAATCAATAGAAAAGTGTTGGTTTCGTAATCCATGCATAGTGCATGGCCGCAAAACAAAGGATTATGCTCGTTCGCGGACCTTCCAACATATCTTGGCATCTTTGTTTGCTCCTTTGATGGTTGCAAGGCTTCACGACCAGTCCCCTCTATTACCTATTCTTTGCCTACCTATTCTTTAGGTTATGCGTGAACGAGATAAGTTGCCACTGTTTACAATTTTATGTCACGTACATATAGGTGACAGCGAATTGTTGTAAAATGTACCAAATAAATTTTCAAAAACTTTGCTGGAAGTGTAAATTGCAAGGCTAGTTTACTTATAGAGTAACACCGGAATTCCAAATTATATTAAGCAAACAGAACGTCGTGAAAGGTTGTCCAAAATTCCTAATCAGAAAAACCGCGTGGAACATAGTGCACCCCCACTTTGCACCCCCACCCCTCCCCCCTCTCTCTCCTGCCTGCTCGAAAGAGAAAAAATCCACAAAATCGTGTCTGAACTGATGGTTAACGTGTTTTTGATTAACGTAGTCTCAACATTCTGTTTTGGCAGATCATTATTCCCATGGCATGGATTTCCGCTGCAATCCTTAACATTCCCCTTTTCTTAACAATCTACTTTGACAAAACAGCCGATTTCTGTATGGAATACTGGCCTAAACCAGACTGGCTCCCAAAAGCTTACAGTTCCACTTGGTTCTTTGTTGCTGGGGTCATTCCTATTACGATCATGACAGCGTTGTATTCTAGAGTGGTGTATTCCCTGTGGTTTAAACGAGGAGGAAGAGAAAATACCCAACAGGTATGTTTTTAGGTCTCTTAACCAAGTTACGGTAAATCATCTGGGTATTAAAAAAAATATGTAAGTTCAATGTTCGAAGTTCGATTTTAGCCACGGCGTTTTTCGACCTTCTTTTTTCCTTGAGCGGTAGATTTCCTTCCGAAAAGGCAAGATTTTGTTCTTTTTAACTGAGGGCAAACATCGAGGGGGTTTTGGTGGCCAAGTTATAATTGGAGCCAATTCCACCAATAGACAGGCACGAAATATAACAATTAGACACTGCAAAACCTTTTCCATCATTATGCCTCATCGTGTTAAACCGGATGGGAAAATCAATATATTGTGTAGATAACTAGAAATCGGTATTGTGTATATTTGCATTATGTTTCGAAGATTACGTTCTAAAAGTTTTTGTTCCCATGCCATCGTTACCTTCTCAGGGTGTGATGAGAGTAAGAAAGCGAGTGACCAAGATGGTTTTGACTGTGAGTGTTATTTATGGAATGTGTTGGATGCCAAACCTTACTATCTATGCGCTGAACTACTTCAGTCCTTCGCAAAACTATGGAGATGTCACCTACATAACTTCCATCGTCCTGGTCACGTGCAATTCCACTGTCAATCCTTTTATTTACGTTTTCGTGAGCCAGAAGTTCAGACGCAAGATCAAGAACCTGGTATGCTGCACCAAGTGCTGTAGTAACAGGGTTTGCATCTCCAATGAATCCACCAATCACACGACAGATCACACCAACACGATTACCCCGCCCACCGCACAAGAAGATGTCGGTGTTGGAGGAGAATCAAACCGCCCACCGACCGCCTTATTAGATTGACAATGGAAGCACATTACTAAAGTAAAGAGCAGGATTTCGCTTTGTGTTCTGAATTTATTAGTTAACACTGAGAACAGAGTTTCATGAGTAGGGCAATTTTTCTCAGTTATCACGAGGCCTTATGTGGTACCTAGTCACGAAAGAGATAGGCGAAGCTGACTCAATCAGTTCAATCACCATCCCGACCAAGACAAAAATATTCACTCATCCTGTTTACGTTTATATGTAGTATGTAAATACATGTAGATATATATTATTGGGTTGAACTTGACGTCATCATTTTCTAAAATCCAAAATTAAAGAGCCACCAAAGTTATTGTCTTCATCAGGCATGGGAGGGGGCAAATTTGTATATCTGTAACAACTTTTCAGCTGAAGAACATGTTTCGTCATAAAACAGGCACATTTTAAATTTCAGAGTTATGGCGGTGCGTGACATTAAGCTATGAATGTGTTTGTCGAAATAGAAGTCAGTGTATTAGGAAAAGTGCTTATTTAAATGTTTGCTTTATCAGTTTAGATAAACAGTGGCCTAGATAGCCAAAGTAAGTTCCAGATGTTTACACTATTTTCCGGCCGCCATGTTGGTGTCCCTTAGAGTTACAGCAACATGGCGGCTCCATTCTTGGGCTTTTTAAATTTGTGCAAAATAACTCGACAAATATTTAAAGATCGGGAAAACGTACAAACCTAAACTTGGAGAAGTTTCTTAATTGCTTCTCTCTGACTGGTAGCAAAAGCAAGGAAAATGAATTATATTTCGTGAGTTTGTTCAATGAATGGTTTGGGAATTATTTTTTTGATTGCGTGACAGTGCAACCCAAGAATAAATGTTACATGTTAAAGTGCACCTAACCCCCAATTTTTTTTTCTCTCAAACAATAAAGCTTATTTTCTGGAGTAATTAGCCGCAAAAATTTTTCGATTTGGTTAAATCCTCGAACTTCTGTGCCCCCTTGAAACCGAGTTTCGTATGGTTCACGACCGAGCATAGGGAGTCTGGGGGAAGTAAAGCCGTGACGTCACTTCCGGAACGAAAGCTTCGGCTGTCCCAGTCGGGCCTTTTACTCTGTGTGAGCGTAGAAGCCTTTTTGCCGCACAAGTTTTCCCTGGGGCTCCACAGTCGACAGATTTCTGTTTTTATCAACAATACCTTCTACTTCGCCGGATTCTGAAATGAGCTTTGACTCAGAAGACTCCGAAATTTATTATATCGCTGAAGAGAATAACGACTCGCACTTGTCAACAAAGCAAAGTGAATAGTTAAATGATGACGGCCGAGCTGATTTATATGCTGAAAACTCTCTGACCAACGAAGAATGGATAGACAAATGAGGTGGATGGTGACAAAGAACTCGAACGAGCTCTGATGGACAGACCCGAAGGCAATGATATGTGGAAGTCAAAGAGACTGTAGCGTGAGGCGCGTATTTAGCAAATTCGCGCATTCTTCGATCTGGCATTTACATACTTTCGTACAAATAAAAGTCAAGTCCGTTTACTTTCTCAAATTATTTTAACTTCATTCGTTTAACGTAGATCAAAATGATTATCCCATAACACAATGTTTGTGTTCTTTTCGTGCGAGTGTGGAAATAAATTTGTAGCGTCGCTTCCCTTCAAAACATCAGCGAATGTTATTATATTGTTGTTATTATTATATTAAAGTGAGTTAGAAGGTTGTGAAGACTCAAAGAAGAGTGATCTTGTTCTTGAAGATGTTGCTGCTGATGTTATCTTAAAGTGTGTTACTGAATATCCAGGAATTAAACCTGTATGGCTTCAGAAATGGAGTTTTAAGATTAGTAGCGGGCAAATGCAAAACTATCTGTTGGCTGTGCCGACTGACTGCTGTTGTTTCTCAGATCAGATGCAACAACAGCTGCATGAATCGATGGACAAGCGGTTATTCCAAATTCGTCTCGCTTAAGTCACTGAGTCAGCAAAATCCCTTCCTCTCTCTGAAAATCCAGGCATCGAGCGAGATCATCTGGTTTGAAATACTTTATAGAACAGATCACCGAACTCTTGGACGGCTATCACTTTGCGCGAATCGAGCCATCACTTTGTACGTTTCTTCTCTTCAGGACATCTCTCCATAAAACGGTATGGCATGAAGCGGAGTACCCCCTGTAAGTTTGTTGTGTTGCTACATCACACTACAGCGCACCTGGCTTGCATTGTTTTCGAACAACTTTTCCAGCCTTTCCCACAGAAACATGAATATGCGAATCTCAGAATCATCGTGTTCTTGATTTGACGTCACATCCGGCCCTCGACCCATTCTCCGTTAAACTCGGTCGTGAACCAAAATGGCGGCAATTTCACGTACTTTGACGAGCCATAGAAAATCAAAGATTTAACCAAATCGAAAAGTTTTTGCGGCTAATTACTCCACAAAATAAGCTTTATTGTTTTAGCGAAAAAAAGTTTTAGTGGTTAGGGACACTTTAAGAAGGCCGTTATACATGCTTAACTAAGTATGTATTTTTTTTTTGATCCCCACCCACCTCCCACCTTAACTCCAGGTTATCACGGCGGTTGGTGTTGGATGTTTTACGGCTTCACCTTCATTTCGCCTTTTGTTGTTGTTGTTGTTGTTGTTTCTTTTTATTGTGAATTACCTTACTTCTAGCTCAAGCAAGCTCTTTTGCAAAACAGATACAATTGCAATCAGATAATTATAACTTGCCCTAAAATTAGCCACCTTTATTTCGAAACATCGGTATCAATATAATTCATTTTCCTTACTTTCGCTACTAGTCAATAAAAGTACTCCAACCTTACTATGATATGTAAATATGTAATTTCAAATATCTTTGTATATCTTTCTGAGATGACATGTCAGAAAAACATACATTACCTAGCATCTGTCAAAATAAATCATATTCACTTGACAAAATTTCCCTGGTAATAACTTTAACGAGAAATTATATTATTTTCTGGCTCACAAGGCCAATAATCTCATTTGTAATGAACACCTGTCGTTTCACAAACTAAATCTAATGAAATGTACGGTGACAAAACTGTAGTCGGAAGTCCGTAAATTGAGACTGTCATTAATTCTAGAAGTTCTTCTGGCAGAGACCCTGGTTGAATCTTGATTTTTCGAAGAAACTCGTCCCATAACGTGAGTAACAGTTAAATGTCATCTGAAATTGTCAGGCAGGTTTAGGTTTAATTTAAGTATTTAGCAGTTAGACAGTGATCGCATGTCCTTTTCTGCGAATACGGCCTCCTTAAGCTTTAAATTTTGTATTTACATTTTCCGATAGTGTTTTCCTCGTACAGTTTACTTTTGAAAAGAAGCAAATACAAAAGAAAAACGGAGATGTCGACTTGCTTTTCTTGCGAATTGAAGGTAAAAACTAAAAATATTCTCAAAGTCACAAAATGGCTGAGAATCGCTTAAAACATTTGGCTGTTTAAATCGAGATAGTCTAGGCGAATGATGTACACATTGAAACCGTGATGACTGTAATGTAGCAAAAATCTTTCCCACACTGGCCCTTTGCATAGGTAATCGCATGGGGTCGAGTAAAATAAAGGATTAATATCACGCGTGTTTTCGGAAATTGCTGAAATTGCCCGGCCGCGCAGCGACGAGGGAAATTCCTGCAACTTCCGAAAACAAAAGTGATATTAATCCTTAATTTTACGAGGAACCTTGCGATTACTTGTTTATAATATAAGGGGCAAAATGTTTTCTTACTGATCTCGCGCTCTTGCGTAATTTCTGAGGAAGCCATCAAAATGTTCCCGGTAAACTTCAATCAATCATAAAAACGCACAAATGAGCTGAATGAAGCTTTATTTTGATACAACTACGGCAAGAGCCGCAAAACTCTGAAAAAATACACTGCCAAGATTTGTGACCACAAAGTAGCTGAATCGGGAGCTGAATGTGGTAAGCGTATTTGCTCGACTACGGGAAGACTCTGACAAATATTCTTTATGATCGAAGTGACAGAAAGTTCAGCCCTTTGACAATTTTTAATGGGCAAAATGTTTCAAAGTTACTTGGACTCAGAATCCTGGATGATGATTTTCTCGAGAGTTGACCTCGCTAATGCTTGAGCTTTTTTGGGCTGAATTATCAACGGCAATGTTCAACGTGACGCTGCAATTGTTGAAGTTGTACACATGGCCAGGAGCTGAGGATGGGAATGCAGAGGACCTTGCAGGATGAAGTTGACGTAATACTCCTCTTGAAGTAGCAGGACCGCTGTTGTCGATGATATTTGAAATCGTTTGCTGCTCTCGCTCATCACCAGAATCGTAATCATCGAGACCCTGCGCAGAAGTGTGTCCCATGATATTCTTGATCTCGCATTCTGGTATTCCGGAACTTTTCAACTTCTTTACGACCGTCTTTCGGGCATTTTGGTTGGTAATCCTCTTCTCTGGACATAAATCAATCAGAGGTGAGTTTAGCTTCATTTTCTTCATAATGCTGTCGATTGTGTTTTTCCCCGTTGGCGTTTTCTTGAACCATACGTTTGAAACCGGTTTATCGATCACAGAGAGGTAAAACGGGCCTGTGGTTTTCATTTCCTCGGGACGTTTCTCCAGGTAGACCCTGAACAACATTACAGGGCATCTTTCCTCATTGCCTGTGGCAAACATCTTCGGTGTAACCAGTCGGAGTTTGGCCTTTAGCCCTCCTTTCCTCGTTTTTGTGGGACTTTCGGCGAAAGTAAAGTATTCATGATCAATTCCATCGTCGTCCGGCTGCAGACAAAAATCTTCAACTTTCATGTTGTAATGCTCTTGTCGCCCCCTTAAGCCAAAGTGTTGTGACATCAGCAACCACCACATCATGTTGATAAGTGCTCGGGGATTTCCACTGCCAAGCTGATCACTTTTCGAAAGGGTCTCTTCTTCTTCGTTTGTTAAGCTTTTGGATCGGTTCGGACGTTTTCCTCTCCCATCTTCTCTTAGCTTTCGCGCTTTCCCCTCCAGGAGTTCTCTTGCACTGAGGAACTTTCTTTCTTTGATAATAGATTCCGGGTACAATTTTGACTTTAAGTGTCGCTCCAAGGCTGCTTGCATGACTCTGAGTGAATCGGGTTCGTAGTCTTCGCCGCTTTCTTTGCGAACCTCTGCATAAAACTGCGACAATGTTTCATCAAGGTCTACACATTCGTATGCTTCTAAATTTTTCTCCTTTCCTCTTTCAGTCGCCCACTTCACGAAAACGTTTTTCCATTGTTCTGTGCTCTTTTTCGTGTTTTCGTTTTCCCTTAGTTCTGCTAGTTCGTCTATACCCTGTTCGTCAACTATCCCAAAACGGGACGCCATTGTTACAATACAAGATACCTTTTTATAACCCCTACTAGTGGAATTTAACATTTCATCCCAGTTCAGCTAAGTCTTTCGGCTGGGAATTGGGGAAGAAAAGCTATCAAAATGGTATCCAGATCTTAAGAAAAAAAAAACAATTATTAAAAATAGTAATAATAATAAAGATTTTTCATTAAAAAAATGAAGTTAACGTTTTCATCAATCAACTTTCATTGCTTTGTTATGTTAAATGTACGCTATATTTTAAGACCTGCCAGTGTTTGCTTCTCGCAATTTCTATTGTTTGCGCTTTTTGGTTTAAACTGGATAAGAATATCTTACAACGAACTGAGAACGTATCTTTTAGCTCAAGTTTATCAGAGATTGCAAGACACTTTCTACTTCGACTAAGGAGTCATGACGTCCACCTTTTACACAAGAGGATGCTTTTAATGAACAACAAAAAAAAAAACGAGCAACAACATTATTGCAGTTTTCATAAGATCTCTCAGTTGCAATTTTCATTACTTGCTCCTTCGTTAGGAGCCCAGAAGCCTCAAGAAGGCGGGATTATTTTTCCTCATTTTGGCAGATGTTGTGGGAAACTGGATGGATGATAATTAACCCTTTTCCCTCCACCTTTCCCATTGTCCCATTTATCTTATTCCAATTGTTTATGTGTGTTGTTTTTCTAACCTTGTCAATGTAGCTTGACAATCGGCTCAAACAGGGTAATTTTAATGATATAGCTAATTTGATTTGAAGTTTGCTGACAGAGTTGTCAGTGACTTTCCTGATGTACGTCTCATTGTTCTGAAAAGGAAGGGCATTGACGGCAGGCCCCAGAAGCGTGAGTACATTGATTGTTAACGGGATCTGAAATAACCGAAACCATAACAGATTGTAACAAATGAAGTCAAAAAGTGAAACAGTTTTTGCTCATCTTGAGGCAAAACGGGATCATTCGCGTCCAGCAATTCGCAAAGCAATTTTTGCCAAACCGAATTCGCTTGTTGAATTAAAACCAGATTTCTAAACATTGTCAAGTATTAGAAGAGGCCAAAACGACCGAGGTGTTGCATTTGAATTTTGTCTCTAGGACAGCACTTTTTAGAACGTTTAAGTCCTGCACATTCGAAGAACTTTCGTACAATTTTTTCCACATTACTGTAAACAACTGAATATATGAAATTTCAAATATTTGAACTGCGGAGAATGAGAGTGAAGATATGATTGATCATCGCAACTATGCACACAACTTGAGCAGTTGCTAAACTAAAGGCCTGATTTTTTTTCAGGCTTTAATTTCACAAGTGCTTAAGTTGTGCTGATAACTGCGATGATCAATCATATTTTCATATCATTACAGTAAAATTGCAAATCTAACAACAAGGTACGTGTACATTGATTACCGCGCGTGATAGACTGAGCTTGAACTGGCTAATTACTCCCTGATTACAAGCTTATCAGTGAGAGCAGTTTTCGGTTGAGTGTCGTAAAATCCCAAACCAAACGAATCACTTGCTAACTAGACAACTCAGCCAATCTCAAACCGTAGTAAAACCAAAACCAAACCAATTACTTATCAATTAGACTTCTCAGCCAATCTCAAACCACGGTAAAACCAAAACTAAACTAATTACTTACCAGTTAGACTACTCAGCCAATCACAAACCATAGTAAAACCAAAACTAAACCAATTACTTACCAGTTTGACAACTCAGCCAATCTCAAACCATAGTTAAACCAAAGTCAAACCAATTACTTACCAATTAGACTTCTCGGCCAATCTCAAACCGTAGTAAAACCAAAACCAAATCAGTTACTTACCAGTTTGACAACTCAGCCAATCTCAAACCATAGTTAAACCAAAGTCAAACCAATTACTTATCAATTAGACTACTCAGCCAATCTCAAACCATAGTAAAACCAAAACCAAACCAATTACTTATCAATTAGACTTCTCAGCCAATCTCAAACCATAGTAAAACCAAAACCAAACCAATTACTTATCAATTAGACTTCTCAGCCAATCTCAAGCCATAGCAAAACCAAAACTAAACCAATTACTTACCAGTTAGACTACTCAGCCAATCTCAAACCACGGTAAAACCAAAACTAAACCAATTACTTACCAGTTTGACAACTCAGCCAATCACAAACCATAGTAAAACCAAAGTCAAACCAATTACTTATCAATTAGATTACTCAGCCAATCTCAAACCATAGTAAAACCAAAATCAAACCAATTACTTATTGCTGACGCAGCGAAGGAGCCTGAAGCGACTGAGCGAAGTCAGCAGATATAATCGGCAAGGGAATCGAGCTTCAAACTTTTCTACCACAATGCATTGCGCTGTATCCACAAATTCAACCACAATGCCTGGCACGCCGTGTTTTTTCTTCTCGAAGGTTAGTTGAGCTTTTACTTTGTAAATGTTTGTTTTAAGCTTAAAAACTAAAATTTAACTACGAACCCGTACTATTATAGTGCTTTAAAAGGCTCTGACAAAGCTTTCGCGTAGTTTTGCCTGAAGGTTTCTCAAAAGAAAATCTTATTTCGTGATTTGAATGGTCGAGTAAACAAGCAAGACATCACGAACTGGGTCACCCCAAAATGCAGACCATGCAGACTGCAGACTGCAGACTGCAGACCGCGGTTGTTGTTATATTCATTTTTGACTGCATATGTTTTTGGCTCTGGTCACAAATTAGTGTTCAATTTCGGAGTGTTTGTTATGCACAGGCTGCTCTAGCTCGGTATTCGACTGTTGACGTGATGTAGACTTTGCGAGGGAAACTCCGTGGTCCTACTGAAATATGCTTACGTAAAGCTATTTTAAAATGAAGAAACAAACTTCACTTGTAATTTAATGCCATATGTAACATGTGCATTTTCTACTCTTGGACAGTCTTGGTGTGCAAAATGTAATTCCAAATGGCTCTTGGAGCGTGACCGCGATCACCTCGAAGAAGCCGAGCACATGGAAAGGCCACAGGAAACCGAATAGTATTTGAAATTCTCAGCGCAGTACGGTTGCCGTGATGAGTTGATGTGATGGTAAATTTATTTGGCTTTTATATGGCAGTTGTTTTTTTTATGGCGATTTAGACTACGAGTAGCCCTTCTTTCACTTAGTCAGTCGTTGCGTGACGCATTAGAAAACCAATGCAGATCTTAACTTGTCAATGTTTAGTACACTTTCCATCATCATGTTCAAAGTATTAGTTTCAGTTACAATCAGAGGTTATAAACTTTTAACCCCAAAAAATCATTTGTCCAGTGCTTCTGCAATGCAGATGGACATTACTTTACATAACCTTCCAGTTTACATGTTGTTTTTTTATTCATTTTATACAATTGGACGGTTAGAATTTGGGAACACTACCATGATTTCTAATGGCAAATTACTTATATAGGGTTCTGTTAGAATAGTTGTAATGTTATCTTTGTTAGGATTTATTGGTTTTTACACATGTTGATGCTGAAATGTTTGCCTTGAAGTAAAGTTGATTCAGTTGTGTTGAACTTTGACTTATTATGTTCATTTACATTTTATGCATTTCTTTTATTCAAATCACCTCCTAAAACCAATTTAGATTCGTTTTCATTTAGCCAGTGCCAACTATCACACCTCCCAGGTATTTTGTTGGTTAATCATACTTTCTTGCCTAAACCTAAAATTAGTTCAAGATTAAATTAACTGTTGAAAAGTAACCTGTGTTTTGCTTGTAATGAGTTCTCGAAGCAGTTACTCAAAGCAGGGTGAGCACTAACCTAGGGTTAATGGTTTTGTTCAGAGTCAAGTTAACCCACTATTGAGCAATAGACCATTTTACAGTTGTGTGCTTAGTCAACTGGCCATGAGTGCAAGCGAGGCTGGAAGTGACCTTGCTTTGATACAGACCTCTGCTTTTCTCATGTAAATGCAAATTAGAACAACTTGATTTGCACAATAAAAGCAGCAAGGTCTGTGTCAAGACAAGGTCAACTCCAGCCTCGCTGCCATTCAGATTCAGAAGCCAGGTCACTCAGCCAACAACTGTAAAATGGTCTATTGGACCCTGGCGACTAGATCAAAGTAAGATTTGTAGCCCTGGCAACCTCTTTCCCATGCAATTAAAAGTTGCTGCATAGCAGCAGCCCTCATGGTGTGTAGAACGCAACATAGATTTCAAACCATTGTGTAACATGCTACAACTGTTCGCAATTGAATTGATGCTGTGTAGCACTTGGAATTACTGTATGAAGAAAGTTGTGTTAAAAAGTGCTATAGGAACATTAGCACTTTTTTAACACAACTTTCTTCATACAACTGTCCACAAACTAATGAGCACTCACCTTTCAAGGGTATATGATCTCAATTACCCCTGCACGTGGATGCTAGTCCAAACATGCTCATGCCACTTTAGATATATATATTTCTTTATTCTTATGAATGCATGCTTGTGTGTGCTTTTGTTTTAATTTTAGGTCTTAATCCAGGGGCGGTGCCTCGCATGGGACTTCATCCCGTTGCACCTGCCCCTTTTGAGTCTTCCCTTTTATTATTTATGCTATTTATTTATGTAGTGTGCTCAATAAAGCTGTTAAAAAAAGAAAAAGAAAAAAAGAAAGGACGCTGAACAAATGCATAACAAATATTAGTCTGGTTTAACCCTCAATCCCTTTCGCCATACGTTGCACGTCAGCATTGACTGCTGATAAGCATACTAGTCAATTAGATTACTCAGCCAATCTCAAACCGTAGTAAAACCAAAACCAAACCAATTACTTACCAATTAGACTACTCTTTTTTTTTATTGAGATACACATATTACTTTGGGACTTACACTACTAACAATGCAGTTATTTACATTACTTACAATACTTGTTACTTACGCCACTTACAATACTAACAATACTAATACTTACACTACTTACAATATTTACAAAATAATTAGATTACTTACCCGACTTACAAATCTTGCACAGCGAAAATCAAACTTACTTATAATACATCAAAAGAGAGAGAGAGAGAAAAAAAAAATTAAAAAAAATAAAGGGCCAGCTTACTCCATAGATAGGTCACTGAACCAATTACTTACCAGTTAGACTGCTCAGCCAATCTCAAACCATAGTAAAACCAAAACTAAACCAATTACTTACCAGTTTGACAACTCAGCCAATCTCAAACTATAGTAAAACCAAAACCAAACCAATTACTTACCAATTAGACTACTCAGTCAATCTCAAACCATAGTAAAACCAAAAGAGACTTGGATACAAAGAAAACAACCTCAAATATAGAAGTTTGTCCCAAATGCCCCGGAGCCATGCTGGAATATTGATGTATCGAACTTGGCCTATTGAAAACTGCTCTACTTCCCTATTTCCTAGTAGCTAATTACTCTTTGACAGGGGAAGATAAATGTTACGAAAAGTACACGTAATATCCTATTTAATTCTTATTCCTAAGCTAATCTCTCTCAAGTTATCTCTATATCACTCCTAATTTTGAAATCCCAGGAGGCTAATTGTATTAACGTATTTTGCGCACCGGTGAAGAACCCAAGCGACTTCACGTGCGTTTTCATCCTAACATCCCCAACATGTGCTTGGTAACATTATCCGTATCTCTAACCATATAGCTTTAGAAGGATTAACACAGATATAAGAATTTCTTTAACTAGTGATCCTTCATCCTCCTCACCTTAGCCTGTCCCAGGCTCTAGGTAGTTGAGGACGAGCGAAAAAAAAAAAAAAAAAAGCGAGCGAGAGAAACGATCGACAAAGGAGGATTAACGCCGTTCCTCGCCATAGTCTTCCCTCCTTTTTTCCACTCGCTCGCCCTCTTTTTCGCTCGTCCCCAGCAACCGAGAGCCTGAAACAGGCTATAGCTATTCATGACTGTCACTGCCCTGGTGATATGGCAGTGCACATACGTAAGGTACTGGCCAGATCGTGGGTTGGTGTTCGAGTGTGTCACTTGCTTTTATTGTTGCTTTTATCCTCAACGGACTGAATTAAGGCATATGGGTCTCGCGTATTTGTGATGTTTTGGAATTCTTTTTCGAAATTTAGTCTTTTTCCTAAAACCTTTGCTACTACTTGATTATTTTTATGCAAAATGATTATTTTTTTCTGACAATTTACTTGACTTTACTAAAGTGGTCACGTGATTGACCACACCCTGAATTGAAACAAATATGATTATTTAAGTTACAAGATGTAAACGCATTAGAAAACGATAGTTTTTTTTCTTTCAAAACCTTTACCTTACCTGGTTATATGTCGTTCTAAACGAAAATTCTGAAAATGTTTTGCTCTTTTGCCATTATTTCCCATTTTGCCTAGTCCCAGCCCCTCTCCAATGGATATACGTTGTAATTGAAACAAATGAAATAAATAATCCAAGCTCCGGTTAATTCTCTAGACTTAGTGATTATACAGTTATTCGCATAAATCAAAAGTACTCAAGGATTACAATTGAATTTAAAATTGATGTAAACACTGCAATTGGGTGTGGCAAGTCATGTGATCAAGGAGCAAAGTTCTTGAAACCAAAAAAAAATTATAAAATGCTTCTTTCAAATACTTCACCCTAGACAAGTTTATAAGGAAGAGCTTAAATATAGTTTAAATTAGACCACCCCTCCAAAATATACCGAGACCCATTCCTCAATTAACTTGAGTCTCTTGGCACCTTAATGATGCAGCATTTCGGTCATTTGATTTGCTTAAAACAAAACTTAGACGTGAAGACATGACTGATCATCAAAGTTTCATACACAACTAAAGAGTTTCATACACAACTTAAGACGCATTGTGAGTTCGTAATATATCCGTAGAAGGTGAGGAATACAAGTGAATAAATGAAAGTTTATATAATTGATCAATCACCTCTTCATCTCTTTCTCTGCAGTTCAAGTATATAATGTTTCATACATCTACTAGTAAAACTTAGACGTTTTGTTCTCTACATTGTGAACTTTGTTCTTTATCTTCTTTGCATTTATCAAATGCTTTGATATAAACCCGTGACATTTTATGTTCATGAAAATTCCTTTGAAAAGTTTACTTGTAATATTTCTAACGCACATACACTCTTCTTTTATATATTAAAAAAAAATTGTTTCTGCGGCCGAGGCTGAATATTCTTATTTTTCTGCTCATTTTACGCTGAAATTATATTTAACAATTATTCCATGAGCGCGCGTTGGATATGAGATGATAGATAGCCAACGAGGCGTGTAGCGCCGAGTTGGCTATAATCATCTCATATCCAACAAGCGCGAGTGGAATAACTGTTTTACTAAAAAAGCCCCCAAATGTAGAAAACTAGACTACAATAAAAACAAAAAGCCCCCCCCCCCCCCCCCCCCCGCAAAAAAAAAAAAAAAAAAAAAAAAAAAACGCATACGCTCACCATTTTTGTAGATCATGGTATAATGGCTCATATACCATGATGGCTAGGCCAATGAAAACTCTCGAATTGCATTATCCAATGATCCAGTTTTTAATAATTGAGAATATCCTTAGATTAAAGCGTATGACATTATTTCTATTTTCAATAGACCAATTTCGATATATTAAAATTCAGCCCAAACAATAGACGTCAGTACGAGGCTCTGGGGAATAAGCCCGACAAACTCTGTATTTATTACCCAGAGGCTCGTACTGAGGTCTATTGTTTTGGGCTGAATTTTAATATATCGAAATTGGTCTACTGTATTTGGTGTCTCCATTGTGTTAACGAGTAATTTCGAAGCCATCCTGCAGGCATTAAGGCTGATATGACGCACATAACCTCTCGTAGGAATGTTATTAGCATCGAACATACGATTAGTACTTTGTTTTCTTGTTTTTTTGTTTTGTTTTTTTTTTTTGGCTGGTTTTGCCGTTCAGGGGAGGCGCGGTGGGCTCATGGCTATTCGTAATTAACAATTAGATTATGAGCTCGACATTTCTATGAGGTGATAGTTGATGAGTCCGAAGGCCGAATCAACTAATCGCCTCATGGAAATCGAGAGCGAATAATCTAATTGTTTTAGTAGAATTCTAACTGAAATTAACGCAAATAACGGTTTCCAATGATTTTCCCACGCATTATTGAACTTTACCTTAAACAAAGTTGCACGTATCGAACTGTCCTTGGCAAATTTGCAGTTGTTTACGCGCCTACCCGCTTTTTCAATATTTTCAAGTTTTTAAAGTCAAGAAACCGTAAATGTGCTTCTTTTAGTCTTCTCAGGAATTTAATTACCCGTTTACATCTAAAATTCCTTCCAAAACTTCGGAAAAACTATAAAAACATCGCATTTCGTGGACGACCGGCAGCCACTGTACTCTAATGGCTGATAGTATACGAGTAGCTCAGCCAATCAGACTGCAGCATTTGCATTAGTATACTAGTAGAAATTCTACTACTAATAAATAAAGTTATCATTATGTAATGTTTAAAAATCGAGCAGCAGTGTTTTATCGGAGTTTAAAAACACGAGGCGTAGCCGAGTGTTCCTAGACCCGATAAAGCACGTGCTGCGAGATTTTTGAACGGCTTCAAAAACATTCCACAAAAAAGCGTGTGTCTTGGGAGTCCGAACAAAGGTTCAAATTGTGAGGGGAAACAGGAGCCTATATACTGGGGGAAGATATTAACATACAAGAAAAACAAGCTATGCCTTATCATTATTCTTTATATAAAAAATACTAACGAGGAGTGTTTTATCGGGATATAAAGCTCATGCACGTGTTTTGATAGGCTGTTTGGCTCATGAATTATAAATGCGTTTTTGAATAGTTATTATTAAATTCTCTTGGATAACGCAGTTCCAGCTTTCTGATTGGTTAATTATATCTCGGTTACCAGCCATTATACCTACGCATATGGAAATTATTGCGGCAAATGTCGCTTGGCATAAAACTTTTCGGGGAAGCCAAGTTTCGTCGACAAAAATGGATTAGAAAAATGCAAATTCGGTGGGCTGTTTACAGACGAAATAAACGAAATTACGGACAATGCCGTCCCAATAACAAAAAAAAAAAAAAAAAACCAAACCCATAAAGTTCGGAATGAGAATATTCAACGGTACGTATCCGTTTAGTTTTCCTTAAAAGTGATAAAATTTCAAATACGAACATCTACAGAGGACGACCTATTTTTACCTTCACCTTTTTTTGGCGGACAAGGACGAGAAAATCAACGCCAACAATTCTGTCCTTGCGAATCATTCATCAAGGAGTTGAATATTTTGAGGAAAACCGAAGTCGGCTCGAATATTTACCTGCCACGAAAAACCATCAGGGTCTCGGAGATTCTGAAGATGAATCCCATGCTAAATATTTTCTGTCCCCGAAACTGGCCAGCAATCAGCTCCACACATCCATCTCAAACTGATGCCAAGGCAACCACAGCAGAGGAAGGCTATAGAGTTCTTGTCGAAAATAATTGTGTCACAACGTCTGCCACTTGGCAAAGTTTTCCGCAGTACTTTTGCAATTGTTATGTGCAAGTGCACAATAATAACTCTTCTCGGTGACTTAAACTTGGACGCATTTCAAACTTTCTGACCAAGGCTAAATAGCCTTCGTTTGGTAGACGTTCCTTAAATTATAAATGATGGTAATTTTTGTTTAGCCGACTCGTTTGGTTCGCTTTCAAATTTTCATTCAACTAAAGGCCGCCGCACACTAGCCGATTTTTTGTCCTAGAACTGAAGATTTTTTGTCGGGGTCAAATCGGGTTAAAATTTGTCGGGACATCAGCTTGCCGCACACTAGCCGATTTTTTGTCGCGACTAATTGCGTTTAGTCTTGGGGCCGAGCGGATGTCCGCCATGTTTGTAAAGAGGTTTGTTCACGTGACTCTAATGATAATTCCTCATTGGTTGAGGTACGCGCGAGTTCCGACAAATTGTCTTGGTCCACCGCACACTAGCTGACAAGGCCCGACAAGACGTTTTGAGATCTAGCACTGTCAGATATTGCCCGACAAGCTCCGATTTTGTCGCAGACTTGTCTGAATTCACCGCACACTGGCCGACAAGTGAAGATTTTTGTCGGCTGACAAAAAATCGGCTAGTGTGCGGCAGCCTAGTTTACAAACAGCGCGCATGCCATGTGACTTCCCACTTGCTGTTGTTTTTGCTACATGAACTTCCGGTCGTCTTATAAAATGAAAAACATTAAATGTAGCTAAAATTTCCAAGTATACCAGAGTAGCGAATTTAATAAAACAATTATTCCATTCTCGCTTGTTCGATATGAGATTGGTTAAAGCCAACTCGGAATTACGGGCCTCGTTGGCTATTTACCATCACGTATCCACTGCGCGCTCATGGAATAATTGTTAATTATTATTTATCTTCAACTGACGTGTTACCTGTCTTACTATTAATGCATGCTAAAAGTACAAAATTTATCCAAGCTAAATCTTCGCATTCTTTAAGAAAAGTGCATTTCTGACTTTCGCGGATTGCACTAAGTCATAAAACGCTCCATTTTGAGTCTAAAATCAATATAAAATGAAAATAATAATAATAATTTTTAAAAATATTAACTTTATTTATCTCACATTATCAGTAAAAATACACACATCGAAAAACAAAATTAATAACTCAAAAAACAAATAGTATGCTTTTACAAATTGATGAATAATATTTATATGTCTTATTTGGAAAGAACATACCTGCAAAGTGTGCGCATTGAGCAATAGCAAATAACCCTGTTTTGACACTATGCCTGCCTTGATAATCTGAAGTGGATGCAGTGATGTAGCCAAGTTTTTCATTTCTAACGGAGGCCATGATTAGCTAAAATAACAGGGGTAACTTAAAGGGGAGGGGTGATATTAATTTTGTCCAAACAAAGCACTAGTGCAATGAATTTGTGTGGTAGCTAGTGTGCTTGAGTAAAAAAAAATTGCGAGTATGTTTTTTTTTTTAACTCAGGACAGATATATGTAAAACAATTTAAACAACAACAATAATAATAATAATAATAATTATAATAATAATAATAATAATTATAATAATAATAATAATAATAATTATAACAATAATAATAATAATAATAATTAAATAACAATATATAATTATAATAAGAACCTTCCCAGAATCCTTTGCAGCTGGAAAATCGTCAATCCCAAATAACTTGGTCAGTTTGAGGGCAGTAAGACCCCCACGTTGTCTAGAAATAAGTCTTACCATAAACTAATTATTGTACAAGACTAAGGGCGATGACGTCATTGGTCACGTGACTTTTCTCACAAGTGCGTTTTTGCTCACTGTGACGAAATCATTTTGTTATTGAAAAAGCAGTCAACGTGGTTTGAAGCACAATGGTGTGAGCCATTTCGGACTGCCCGGGTACCGAACAAAATATAAATATTAAGGGAGCTATATACAATTTTCAAAAAGTGGGAGTCTGGGTACAAGAGCTATCTCGCATTGCATTAAACGCGAGATACATTAAACAAAAATTTGGATATTGGTAGATATTTTTATGAAATATACATTTTTGTCATTTTTAATGCTGTGACGTCATCGGTCACGTGACCAGAACGGACCGAAGTTTAATATTCGCTCTAAAAGTTTACTAGAACCTTTCTCCAAGAATATTTTAAAGCGAAGTTGTAGTTTAATAAATAGTGTTTTAAAAAATGGCCATGATTACTTTTTCCTAAAAAAGTGTGGCAGTAGAAAATCTAACTGAAAAGTTTGTCAGCTTCCTGCTCAACGACCATTTGAGGTAGGAATAAAAGAAAATTTTGCCAAAGGCTTCAGAGTATGCTCTTTATGATGGCGTTGTCAGTTTCTTCTAATTTCAATTGCTTTTGACGAGGATCGACGTTTAAGATTTTTTTCAGAGGAGAGGGCCTGGAGGAAAGAACGAAAACGAGGCTATACTTTTGCGCGCTTTTTGTTCACTGCGACGCCGCGCCACAAAAGGTTAGCTAGAAAAAAAATTCCAATGACTGGACAACGGACTGGACTTGCATTTTCTTTAAACGGATCTTTTGACGACTTCTTTAATTTTTTTTTTTATGGCTGCTGTCTGCTCAGGGACAATGTATACTTGAGAAGGTAAGTTGATACAGATAGTTGTTGCTGTTTGTTAAAAAACAAAACACACAAAAAAAAACGTGTTTGTGGTACACTTAAATGCACTTCCCACCTAAAAAGTGTTGTTTAATTCTTGAAATTATAAAACTTAAACTAGAAGTTGCAGCTATGCGAGTGAAATCAAATTAATGCTAACATTAAATGAAACAATTTAAGTTGCTTAAGGCAACCGATGCAAGCTCAGTACTTTTACTAAATACGATATTTGAAGGTTAAAAACGTATCGTAAACTGTGACGGAATAAATGATTACTTTATTTTCAACCGGAACTTAAAACGTTACCTTCATTCGCACAGACATCAAAACTTTATTTTATACTGTCCATGAACTAAATTCCCTATTAGAATTATAACAAAGTGTACAATAAAGCCATTATTCAAAGTATTGGCCTAAGAAAAATAGTTGCGCATAAACAAATACTGGAACAGTTCGTGCTTTCAAACGGATTACATTAATGAATTACACGATTCCGACACATAAGTTTAATTTGAGTGGCGAAACATTTTGTTGTATCTGAAAAATTACTGTACTACAAAAAACGTTTTCACAGAGGTTGTAACGCATGGGGGTTCACATGATTTAATTCAATTTTTATAAAGCTGAAAATTGTATGTCAAAGATTCAGCGGAAACAGAAAAAAGTTTTAAAATCACGGCTGTTTGTGCGAGTTCGTGTACGTGCGCGCTAAACGCGGAAAGTACGTAAGCTTAATAACTCTGAAGACGTCAAGTACTCAAGTTTATGTCAAAACCGACCAAGAACTAGTCGAAAAAAACAAAGAAAGATTAGCAAATAATTGTTTTAATAGATTTGGCAGTTTTACAAAGTGTTACGCTTCTGGTTTGTGGCACCTATTTACAATGGTAGTCTGAGGAAAAACCATTTTACAACAATGTTTAAATTATAAGCTTAAGCTTACGGTAAATTTCATTTGAATCTATTTTTTAAATTGAGGGGAAATTAAAATGTTATTTGCTATAAGAATGGGTCCAACACAGAAATCCTGAAAACCTTCTTCACAAACAAACTGACGATAAACTTGAAAACCAAATTTGAGAGTAGGCTTAACTTCTTGCCGAGCCATGCAAAAGTTGGGCACATAAACAAAGACAACGCTTACCTGGCTTATCGGTTGACCGTAAGTTTTTTGAAGAAAACGACTAAATAAAGGTCAACGGTAAATATCTTCTCCAATCGTCGAAAAGGCCACATCGGGCCACTGCGTAAATCGCACATCCTTCTTCTTTAGCCATGCTCAAAGCACGGCGGGAAAATTTATGTGTTGTCGAATGCAGTCGCGGCGCGAATACAATCCCTTTCACAACGCTTTAGATACATCCAAAAAGCCGTCCATCAAGCCTTGATATAATTCTTCCCAGAGTGGCCAGTTAAAAATATTTTCACAGTCTAACACATCTTCAGGTGACCTAGTCGAAGTGGCGGAACGAGAGTGTCGAGCGAGGTATCGCACAGCGTTCAGGTGCTCGTTAATCCACCGACTTGGTCTAAGGTTTTATGAGACAGGATGAACCAAATTTCAAAATCATTTCACCATTTTGAATGTAGTTAAGCTTCGGACTAGAAATTTCCCATTACTTTGTTAAACTTGACCGCAAATACCACTTTCACCACAGCTACAAGGCTGTCGCAAGCAAACCGTCACTTCGTTTCAGAAGGTCGATTCACTTTCTGTGATTGGTTAAACAAAGTGACGTGTGAATCGCGAGGTGTGGAGAATCTACGTCAATCTTGCTATACACTGTATATCAGTCAGTCTTGTCTTCCATCTATTGCAGATTTCCCATCAAAGTGTCTAATAATCCATTACAGGCAACAAAGATTCTTGAGAAAAACTAAAGAAAAGAGGAAATTTTGTAACTTTGTATCTACGTGTCAAGTTTCGAACTAGTATTTTTGGTACCACAGATTGCATTGATCAATTTCAAGAGGTTTTTTTTTTCATTTTCACGAAATATAGTGAACCAATAGACAAAAATTTTATTGTTACATGTAGGTCGCATATTGACTAGGGGCCAAGATATTAAAACCTTTTATAACATAACTAAAGCAAAGCGCGCGCTCTGATTGGCTAATTCACCATCTACTATTATAACATAGCTAGCAGAGCCACGCAATCAAATTCAGTATACGTAAGCCTGCACCAAATCTC
>JAHPZR010051992.1:0-7500 GCA_019787425.1 Platygyra sinensis | reverse complement strand
AATCTGAAAGTTTGACGAGAGTTGCTGTATTCTTAGAACAAACTAATCTGAACTGAGGAACTGCACAGCAAAGTAGGTCGGTAAGTCCAATTCTTATATAGTTTTTACCATAGGAAAAATTTAATTAGAGATTTCGCTGCCCTTTGCCTGCTTTTGTTAAAAGAACTGCCGACCCAGAGAGGCATCGAAATCGCGAACTTTTTCCTCAAGCGATTTTCGTGGCTACCTACTTTAGAAAGTCAATTGAAAGTTCCGGCATTTATATTCACTCCCAGACTGTATTGTAAAGAGCGGACATTTACTCAGGAGATGGGCAAATAAATGCTTTGAAGTTGAGAGCGAAGAGATCAATACTTGTATTTCGAACAAGGCTTCAAACGGTTTGAAACTTCATACTCTTTGCACAAGAAGGCTTCAGTTTGCTTTGCAGAGTCAAAAAAGTTACAATTCTCAAAATGCTGTACTCATAAATAATAACTGTAATCTTTGATGCTGAATGGGTGATACACCGTTAATTAACCAAACAGTGCACTGTAAAAGACCGAGGAGGTGGTAAATGGGTTGTTCACACCAGAAAAAAAAATTTATTCGTAATCACTCTTTCTTGAGAAAAGCACGGCAAAAAAGGTGTCGTTTACCTTGTAGAAAACGCGGGCTGAATTTACGCAAAACATGGAATTTGCTTACATTTGCTAGTGTTCACCAATCGGAAAATCCAAGGTTTTCAAATTGTTTTGCTGTCGGAGAATTCGAGTATTCGTTCCATTTTCCGGTTTTTTCGTAATTCCCCTTACGGTGAACGCCGAAAAACGCATGTTTTCTGGAATTTAGTGGTCTGTTGACACTTGGCGAATGCCTTGTCTGCCTGTGTTCACAGATGTTTTCCCGGTGTCAACATTTGCTTGAACTGCATAACTTTTATAAACTTAACGTTTCGTATGTTACAACATACATCATCAGAAGTGATTATTTTTCGGTTACAGATAAATTTAAATTCAAAAAATACAACTAATTGTACGGACTGGGAACTAACAAAATTGATTGACATAAAACGACAAGAATATGCTAATAATAGAGATAAAGTTTATGCTAACCGAAAAATAATCACTTCTGATGATGTATGTTGTAACATACGAAACGTTAAGTTTATAAAAGTTATGCAGTTCAAGCAAATGTTTGTAACCGCTGTTTGCGTTTTATTCTTATTAAGAACATTCAGCCTATCTTACTTTTGCTCTAAAAAATAATATTCTGATAAATGATCTTGATGGTGGCCACAAAAGCTACCTAAAAGTAAAACCTGCTTAGCTGTTATAGCAAAAATTCAAATTTGAATTACAGTAAAATAAATCATTTGTTAATACAGAATAATAAATGACATCTACTATTTGTTCTAAATTTTTGTTCCAAACAGCAATTTTGATTACTAAACCACCAATTTCAAGCAATACTTTGGAATCCCAACACTCGGTTGCGATAATCATAATTCATAAAACTGCATAAATTAAGCACGGTTACAGGAAATGTGGTTTGTTTAACAAGTTTACTGTAAACATGTTTCAGTATAACAGGCTTTTTACAGACCTGCGTTTATTAGCTGTTTATCTGAATTAAAGCTTCCTTTGCATGCCGTCAAGTTCGCTGAGTAAGTTCTTCCGTACGAAGCACTCATTACCGCGGGGTACATTTTACATGACAACTCTGTTTTCAGCAATCGGAGCCTCATTTCCTTCATTTGTGATGCAAAAGAACAAAAAAGTTGAATTTGCTTTGTCTACTCATATAAGGTTCCCTTACACTAGGTTAGTTATAAGGTAATATTCACAAGGCAGTATACATAATATAAGGATTCAGACGTATACTGATCATTATACAGGCCTCATACATGTACTTCAGTATGACATCACACTATGTATACGGTTCATTATATCTCCTTATACATGCCATTTCATGCAGTGAAACGAGGTGCTCAATAGAAGTTTTCTAATGCGGGGAAATTGCTAATAAAAGTGTAGTTTTCCTGGTGTTAACCGTCAACATTTACGCCCGGAAAAACGTCGGACAGATACATTTACCCGCTCAGGAAAACTACGATGGAGGCATATGAAACAAGGTGTTAAATGGAAGTTTTCTCAATGCGGGAAAATTGCTAGTGAACGTGTAGTTTACCTGGTGTTAACTGTCAGTATTTAGACTCGGAAAAGCTCCTACAAACACTGCATTAATGCGCTCGGGGAAACGAAAGAAAACACAATGGAAAACAAGGTGTTCACCGGCGTTTTTCAAGAGCATGAAAACAATGAATTAGCCTCATGTTTTCTTGGCGTTCACTCAAAGAAAACGCCGAATTAAGAGAACGTATAACCTCGTTGTTCGATTTTAGAAAACGGACGGTTAATCCAGGATTTATCTGGTATTCACGGTGAACAAGGGTTTCTTGCCGTGAAGATTATTGAGCCATGTTGACCTGCCTAGTATGGGTTCATTTGTCCACTGCAGTAAAACCGAGGAGCAAGACAATGTTACAATGGTTTTGCTAAACGAGGCTACGAACTAAATCGCGCGCAAGGGTAACTGCAGGTGGCCGGTCAAAAAAAGAATATTCCCAGTAATTGAATCCCGAGACGTACTTGTTTCCTTCTCGTTCGCAATACTGTTTCCTTAAGGATCGCAAGAATCGTTCAACATGCAATGAGTATCATTTTGACAGTCGCTCCAAGTCTGCTTAAGGGCCGGGTCGAACTAGAGCGAATTCACATATTTCCAATTTTTTGGCGAGGAAAGAAAGTTCGCAATTAAGTTCCAAAGTTTGGCAGTGGTCGCATTAAACCAACATGTGGGCATCAAAACGTCACCGATTGAAGTATACGTCACAATATTTATATTTCTTAATTAGATTTCATGCGAGAGTTTGACCGCTCTTCGCAGATTGTCCTCCACACTGCATGTTCTTGACTCTCCTCTCTACAGAAACTCTTGATTTTTGGTCCATAATTAGACAACGAGATTTTGCTCGACTTGCGTTTGTTTTGTTACTTGCGTCACTTGTGATCGACGAAGATTGTCTCGTTGTTCTATTTGTTCAAATTGCTGCCGGTAACCGGATCCAGGGTGCCAGTCATAAGAATTTGAATAAAAATGCCGATTATATTCCTGATTTGCTTGAAATAACTGTAAAAAGCGTCAAATGGATCGGATAAGTAAGTAAGTAAGTAAGGTAAAAGCTTTATTAATGTACATGTGTCAGTGTATTTAGTTTTCACAACTAGTTGAGGACACAAAAATTAAAATTATTTACAAGCTAAGAAGCAATAATAATAATGTATGTACAATTTAACAAATGGTAAACGCCATAGCGTGTACTATTGAGTTATGGTGCACGCGGGAGGTTGCTAAGCACGAAAGAAGCGTAAGAGTCGCACGAGGCGATAGCTGAGTGCGACTCTAGCTTCTTGAGTGCTTAGCAAACCTGCCAAGTGCATCCATAACTCAATAGTACACGCTATGGCGTTTACCATTTGTTTTTTAACATAACATTGAGACAGAAGTCAACAGAAGTCTTTTAGAGTCCATACCACGCTGCTCGCGTCAATGTGTCACGTAATGCCTTTTTCAGCTCGCGCTCTGAAAAAGACATTTTCTTTGACGTTGATATTGTGGTAAAAAACAAATCGAAATGTGGTTTATCGTGGTCTGTACTCTTACCGACAACGAGTACGTGTCATAACTCGTTTCCCAAACATTTTTTCGTATTATTTCTGCATATATTAAGCGAGTTTGTAAAAGTTTTTGAAAGGAAAGTATGACGCGTTCAAGCAGTCATTTGCATAATGCAGCGCGTGCACTTTCAAGTCCGAGTCGGTGTTCTCAGTTGTCAATATCTTTGATATTGCGGTAAAAAACAAATCGAATGTGGTTTAGCGTCGTCTGTACTTTTATCGACAACGATACATGTCATCACAGCGGTCAAAATGTTGTCCGCAACAAATTGAGCTACATCACAAAGCGCGCGCTCTGCTTTAGTTACTGAGTAGGTCAGCAGCCATACACCCATGGGCAAATAGTAGATGCTGAATTAGCCAATCAGAGCGCGCGCTTTACTTTAGTTATGTTATAATAAAATATGTAGGATGTGTAAATTATATAATAAAACAATTGGTATATATATAAAAAGTAGTTTCTAAGAATTACAAAGATTACAGCAGCTACTATCGTTGTTTAAGAGAGACGTTAGGTCTTTTTTCTTAATGTTCTTTTTGAAAGATTCAATATTTTTGCATGTCTTAAGGCGGGGGTAACCCGAATTTCAGTGAAATTTTAGTAAGTTTAAGAGAGGTTGAAAGGGAAAAAAGGTTTTGGAACACCACCAGACAGTTGCCCGACCGCACAATGGCACCCCAGGTTGTTGGGCAACTGTTTGGTGTGTATCTACCTATTTTTAACTTCAAACTCT
The DNA here is from genome assembly GCA_019787425.1 of Platygyra sinensis. Taxonomy (NCBI): domain Eukaryota; kingdom Metazoa; phylum Cnidaria; class Anthozoa; order Scleractinia; family Merulinidae; genus Platygyra; species Platygyra sinensis. The sequence goes on along the minus strand of JAHPZR010051992.1, from coordinate 3,047 downwards.
AATTTTAAAACAACACCAAATCTTCCAAATTTCCTATTGCCATAAATTTTACTAATCCTTTGAGAAAAACTATTTATCTCCAAATATACCTAAAAATCACCAAAAAATTTACAAAACGACCCAAAACATAGATATATGAAATGAGCATAGAGATTCTTGATTGCTTGAAACGTAAACGAGATATTTGCATTAAAAACATAAAACCCAGCCAAAATACGGCTTTCGGGTTTACCCCGCCTTAACATCGCACGCGCCAAACGGGACTAGCCGTCAAAGTCCAGACATGTTTACACAGAACACGACTGTTTAAGATAAAAACAACAAAATTGTTTGCTTCGCCAAATTTGCTTGCCTTTTTTGGTCATTTCCATTTGACATCTGCCTGCTTGGTACTGTGTGATATGGTTCTTTTTTAATTACGTTTCTTTTGTTGGGGGTGGGGACGGAGAAACGGTCACTTGCTTTCGAAGTGAGAGGAGGGGTTTATTACTGATACCTTCTCCTTGACTTCCGCCAGCAGACAATATTGAAATCGCCCATTCTTTAAGTAAACAGTATCACCCGCGTATGAATACCAACTGCTTATCAATATTGACCACTAATGTAAATAAGGTAAAATTTGCATACTAGTCAAGTGACCCATGAGGTCATAGCTTATCCTAGTTTCTGCAGCAAAATGAAGTACTAGGAATATGCTTGTCTGTCACAGGGCTATCCCCAGCATCTAACTCACCGGTACCCATTTGCACACTTAGGTGGAGAGAGGAACTGCTAGAGGAAAGTGTCTTGCCCAAGAACAAATACAACACGTGTGCGGCGAGAGTTCGAACCCTGCTTGCCACTGCGTCTCTAACATTGGGGATGCAGGGAGGGCGCAGTGGTGAGAGTGCTCGCCTCCCACCGCTGTGGCCGTGTTCGTTTTCCTGGACCCGGTTTTCACATGTCGTTTGATTTTGTCGTTGTTCTCGTCCCTGCTTCGAGGGTTTTTCTCCGGTGTTCTCCAGTTTTCCTCGCTCCACAAAACCAACACTCCAAATTCCAATTTGATCCGGAATTGAGGGCCAAGGGTTTGTCAGCTTTGCTGTAAAGTGTCAACCTCGCTAAATAAGGTTGATTATTATTGTTGTTGTTAAATAATGTAGCTCTGCACAGAGTTGCTGTGTTCGTTTTGTAATATCACGGCTTTTATTCCATGCAGCGGTTTCAAGTCGCTATGTCACAATACACAGATTCTGAAGCAGCCCAGATTGGAATAACCATAATGTTTACCATAATTTTTGATCACAAATCTCCTTGGAAAACACAGCGGTGTGCCTCGTCATTATTTTGAATCGTGATATGAGGTATGTTATGAGGTATTGAAATACAATTGTATGGATGGACCGGCGCTGTTACTCTTATGTAGTACATCGGTCACGATGCCTGTTTGCTAAGATTGCACATGTTGATATTAGAGTAGGGGAGCAGGGATGACGCAGTGGTGAGAGCGTTCGCCTCCCACCAATGAGTCCCGGGTTCGATTCCTGGACCCGGCGCCATATTTTGGTCGAGTTTGTTGTTGGTCTCGACTCTGCTCCGAGAGTTTCTTTCTCCTGGCGGGTACCCCGGTTTCCCCTCTCCTCAAACCCACATTTTGAAACTCCAATTCGACCCTGGAATGCACGCGTATTTCTGAGCGGGTTCTTGTGAACTCTTGATGTTCCGTGGGTAAACAAATTACCTACGTAAGTACTTTACATTAAGAGCAAGAAGAAGACAAAACAAAACAACCGAACAAAGGAAAACGCCCGAAACTTGCATAAAGAAAGTAATACACAGCGAGTAACAACACATCACTCGAAAAGAAATGGTGGATTCTAGTGGATTCTAGCTTGAATACCCGATGAAGGTCGGAGTATTTCAGACCGTTAGAAAAATGATGCATTCCGCCTTTGATTGGTACAGGCTTTAAGGAGAGGCTCCTTAATACTAGGATATTATGGAATGTTAGAAATCTTGGGTATAAAAACACCTATAATACCTACGACTACTCATAGATTATATGAGGACAAAATACACTATCACGCCACCAGATGATATCAGTGAATTAAATCGTCAAAGAACTAACAATTCCTCGGGCCCGTGAAAAAATAGATTTTTAAACCCTCAAGAACACCGTTAGTTAATGGTTAAGCAAAGTAACTTTAGTTCCTTCTTCAGCTGTAATATTTTACCAATGCTTACGGCTTTTCCATCACACAGGACTCCCATGAACGTTTACTTCTGAACTTGGCTTTAGCAGACATGATGGTTGCCTTGTTCATCGCACCACGCTTCATCTTGATTCATCTTTCAAACATCCTGATGGATTAGCTGGCAAAGTGTTCTGTGAGTTGCTGACCGGTGGTAACTTAGCATGGTATGGTGGAGTTAGCTCTGTGTTCACGCTGGTAGTCATCGCCCTTGAACGTTACTACTGCTGTTCATGTATCCCTATGGTAATCGAGGGAAGCTGACTTACAGAAAGTTAAGGTATTGTTACATTATAATAAGCAAACGTGCGGCTTTCATGTTAAACATGCAGTGGGACACACTTCTGAGGAGGCTCACTATTTTATTTCGCGGTTTTAATTTGGGGAGGTGCTTATTATCCTGATCATCGATTCCCAAAACACTGCTCAATAAACACATTTTCTTCTGTCTAAGATCGATAGCAATCCAGCAAAAAAAAGCAATAACATCAATAATAATAATAAAAAAATTGTCAGATGTCAATTTCACTGTCTTCCAGATCGAGCAAGTAACGCATACGGACAATTTCTTGTAGTCTCTTCACAAAACTGCTAGGTGAAGCACCGGTTTTTTTCTCTAAAAATCAACAGAAAAATTCAACTGATAGGTCAATGAAAATGGACGCACAACAGAGTTTGTTTTCATTTTCCCCTTCTCTTTATGGGTGCAATTACAGCATAAATGATATTTATTTGTACTATTAACTTCGAAGTTGGCCGTTTTTTCACGTAACCAGGCAGCTATCTCGGCTGCCAGTTTTCCAGGCCTCGATGGGT
>JAHPZR010051989.1:0-12399 GCA_019787425.1 Platygyra sinensis | reverse complement strand
GAAGAATAATGTTGTAATTTTCTCAGAGGGGCCTTTAGCGTAGAGAAGTACGACCAAATTACGCATGACTGCTTGGTCCCCCTGCCTTTTGTGTGGTTTACGGGATTTGCAATTACTAATTACTAAGAACACGTTTACCTTGAGATTCTATTTCCCATAATAGCACACCAAAAGACCACCTACAAAAGAAAGGTTTAGTGCGTCACAATGGTCAAAAGTAGCAAGGAAGGCGAATAAACCAACCAAATTACTTGGTTGCCCCAGTTCAAAAAGGTCCTAAATTACTCGAGCTTAACAGTACTGCAGAAGGGCGGGCCCCTCACACAATAAACATACGTAAGGAGTCACAAACAGCCTCTATATCCACACAGATCACACAAGGAGAAACAAGTTACACAGTGACTAGTAAAAACTAAATGGATTTTCCAGCTGCAGTTGCTTTTTCTTATTCCTAAGGTACCTCACAAAGACACAATTTAAGACTAATGAGTGACAGTTGTAGCGAACAGGTTCAATTCCATATAATGGAAAAGTTATGGTTTGTCAATGACGTGAACAAAAATAGACACCGTTGCGTACAAGTGCAGCTGAATTTTCTAGCTCAACAGAAAATCAGATTGAAGTGGGCTTTTTAAGGGTCTCATTAGTCAGATTTTAGCTCAAAATCTGTGAACAAAGCTGTCTTTATTAAAGTGATACTTTCTGTTTTGAATTTCTGTTTGCAATCACATAGCGGTCAAACGCAAAAATCCAACCCCACTTCCGGTCTTCGTCGCCTCGAACTTTGCAAGAGTTTGAAGAGAAAACCTGCGAGACTTCTGCAGGAAAATGTTATAAAAATAGTCCTGTGAGAAAAAATTACAAGCTGGGAGTCTCTGAGGATGTCCATTAGTAAATTCCCTGGTCATATGCGATGTATAAAGCTTAACTTTTCAGCGACTGTCTTCACTTTGGGCTTGAAAGCGAAAATTTAAGAAAATTTAAGACTTTGTTAAGCGAAAGTTTTGGCTGGAACTGCGCACGCGCCACACGTTTGACCGCTGTGGGGTTTGCAATAGGCTGGGCTGCTGTTACGTCATCAATAAGGGCATACCATGCCTCATTGAGCTCATGCATGATGCTCATGCTCAACTTACACATCTGTTTTAGTGTTGTAAGTATAATCCTCCAGTGACTCAAGAGCCATCCAACGAACCGGTAACATTCCCTTGTTTGAAAAAAACGAAGATCAGAGAATTAAAACAACTCAGCACAATAAGCTGACAACTATAGACCACTGTAGTCCGTTGCATATAGTTGTAGTTAAGATCGCTTTTCTCTAACCCTCAAACCTTTAGCGTTCCTGAAGATTTAAGTGACCGCAGTTTTAGGGAAAAGTGACAGCATCTTTCTATAAAAGAAAATCACAATGGATTCGAAAAACTTTTGGCCGTTAGAAATGAAATGTTTTAGTTCGTCGAGCATGAATTACTAACCTCTTACTAACCGAGCGCGAGGGCCGTACTGGGGAATATTGGCCCGAGATCAAAAACGAACGAGGGCCAATATTCCCCAGTACGGCTCTAGCAAGCTAAGTTAGTAAGTAATTATTATATGGCATCGTTTTCTTGCATGTTCTTGGGAGAAGACACACTTGCGGTAATTTCATTCAAATCAACTTCCGGCGCGGTGTCTGTGGGTTTGATGACGCGAGCAGCTCAGAAACGAGAGGAACGATTTTTAACTCAAGTTTTAAAACATTCTTTATTTTGTTGCTTTAAATGCTTTTAAAGCAAATAACGTATATGAAATTTACAGCAAAATATCAAGAATCAGCCCACTCAAGAGAGGCCGAAAAATCGCACAACCAGCAATCAGCCGAATATAAAAACTAAGCTTAAGTTTGAACAAAGAAAAACTGACTTCTTGGGAGAGGAACGGTCAATCATCGTCGTCGCTTTCAATAATGAGCTGACGCTTTTTTTCGGCTTGAACTTTTTTCACGTTTCCATGAAAAATCTGGAAAGTGCAGCCACTGATAGAACCGATGTTAGCTCCTGCAAAAACCGGAGCGTTGGAGGACAGAAGTGGATCCACGCTGAGTCATCATAGAATTTACGGCAGCGATGGACGATGCGTTTTGACAGGAAGAACACGAAGCCATTTGGAGATCTTCGACACTCGAAACTGCAGTTGATTTTTCACTACTGCAATGGGCTCTGTCGAGTGTTAACAACATTCTTCTTTGATGGTTGGAGCTGGCTGATTTGTATGATTGTAGGCTCTCCGTGCTTTTGTGGCTACTTAGTTGAGCAACGAAGTTCTCTGGAATATCACCATCGAGTAGCCTGGAAATACACGTTTTGCGAACCGAATGGTTGATAACTCGTTTCCCCTCCCTGTGAAGACCAGCTTTTTGAGCCGCCGTGGATAGGAATTTTCCTAGCTAGTTCTTTCCAAGAGGCGACCTCACGTACCAGACTTGATCTTGCGAGCTTCTGTTCTGCCGTACTGCCAAATAAAATGGCGACTCCGGTTGATTCATTCTACCAGCCTGTGGCTTTTGAACGTTTTGTAGAACTTTACTGGACATCTTTCGGTCTTAGTGGCATAGACTTTAGGTTGAAAAGCCCTTCGATGACCTTTTTCCTGGCCATGGCGAGCCTTCGTCCCTCCGTTCAGCAAGTCAAACATTCAAGCATTTCTTCGCCATCTTTATCTTGCTGAAGCTGCACACCGCCCCAGCAAAGATTTCGACTCCGCTCATCTCTCGCCCGGAAGCCGAAGTGAAGTAACAAAAGCCACAAACTGTTCGCTGCAACGAAACTGGGTTGGAATCTCTAAATTCTCCTATCTCGACTGAGGGTATCTTCTTCCTCGTCTTCGAGTGCCCTGGCAGCTTGCGGCTTGTTACCTTTGCCGTGTTCATAAATAAGCGACTTGCGTTTCTCAGCGAGAACCTTTCTGGACTTTTCAAAGTCTTTGTCCTTCAGAATGTTGACAGAAGAACCTTTATCGCTCAAATATCTTTGGATACTTCGCTGAAAACCGGAGATGGAATCTGGCTCGTATTCTTGCTCGTTCTTCTTGCGGATATTCATAAAAAAAACTTGCATTAGAGGTGATAAAGTTCGGAGGCTGGTAAGATTTCAACTTTTACATTTTTACCAATTACTTTGATATAACGGGCAACGGTGTTCCGTTGTGTTTTTTTTTTAAAGTATTGGCACTTTTCTGCTCTTTTAAAAAGCCTTCAATTTCTTCCTGGCTTTCAGTCACTCGGCTTGCTTCGAAACTCGTTTCATCGCTGTTTTCGTCTAAGCGCTCTTCTGGATAATAAAACTCACTTGGAAAATGTTCATATTCTTCATCGTTTTCCATGTTGTCAGACAGTCTTTTGCTTTTAGAACTAAATTTCCATCTTTTTCCTCATTGTGTTTCGCGCGACTTTGAATTTCCCGAGAGCGAACGAGAAAAAAATACACAAACAGACCGTTTCCATGGTAATGGTCCGTACTGTAAAATCCCGACCAAAAATTTGTCAATCAGAACGCCTAATATGGCCGAATTGCTTGCCATATAATAACATGTTATATTAGCTTAATAACTGAAACAAACCTGGCTGAAACGTTTGGAAAATGACGCTTCCGAACAAAATCCGCAGTTCAAAAGTGCAGCCTTCCCCAAATTTGAGAAGAGACATCATCTCGTGATTTTTTGTTGGAGTACTTTCAAGTAAAGATATGTTTGCCTCCACCATTTTTTTTTTCAAATTTAACGATTTAAGTTTAAGATACGGTATCTTTTCTAATAATACTGAGTCATGTGATCTGTTTTATTCAGTCAAAGTTAGCTAGAAAACAGAGAATGGTGCAGTGGAATTTCCGCCTACAACGGAAACGAAACTACTTTTTCCACGTCCTAAAAGCAAACAGGCTTTTAAAGTGAAAACCTTAATAAATAATTTGAATAAAGGTGTTAACGTTGTTTTTGTTTGTTGTTATTCTGGTCTGGATGTCTACGAACGAGAAGTTTAATTGTAATCATTAAAGTATATTTCCATACCCCAGATGTATTCTCGTATTCACCACTTTCGTACACATCACGTGACAAGCCGAAATCAGAAACCATGGCAACATTATTCTTGCCAAGAAGCACATTCCTTGCTGCAAGATCACGATGGACACACTGTAAAACAACAATAGAAATCTATCAAACTGAGACGTCATGGAGTATATTTTAATCACACTCTTACGAGGAACTACGAAAGTACGAAAGGCTTTGGATGCAGAATTGTTAAAATTCAGGAGCGTATAGCTTTTGTCATCGAAATGTGATCAGCATGTTATCAACTTTCATCCTTTTTGGAGCGTCTTCAGAAACACCAAAAATTTATGTAGCTCTGAATTAGGTACGATAGACCGGACTTGAAGAAAGCGGTGGAAAACGAGCGTACTCTGAATCCGCTCCCAGAAATTTCCTTAGTTTGCAAAAGTTGCATCGTAATATGAATCGAAGTTCAATCTAAAGAATGAGGCTCGCCAGAGTCGGTTTTGAATCGTAAGCCCATAAAGCTATTTTATTTTTGTTTTTAAAGCTATCTATTGTTACTGCAGTGGTTCCCTTTGCGTTATCAAAACGAATTGTTCACCGCTGAATGATTGGAAATTTTTTTTGACACCATTATTGCAGCATGGACAGAAAAGAAGGACGAAGGCAAAGTGTTGAAGAATACTGGAAACTGTTTTGAGCCACCCGAGCACTCCACATGGGTACTCCTTCGACATTTCAATCAATTACATTTATTTTGCATGTGCTTTAACTTTTGAAGGGCATATATTTACCTTTTTGTTTGACAGGTGTAACATTCCACTGGCTACATCTCTTGCGATCCTTGTTTTGTCGAAGTGAGAGAAATACACATGTTTTTGTTCAACGTTAATATATGCATTTTCTCTGTTTTTCTTCAGTTGATTCAACAAGCAACCATTCTCAGCCAAACGAACGACCACCAATATTGACTCTAGTTATGATCAAAACATGAAAATGTTTAGAGATCACCAACAAACAACATGAAGTAGCATTAGTTACACAAAGTCTTCGAGCAGTTTAGGACTGCCTCAGTTACAATCTGTGGGCGCGTTCGTTTGGGATATTCCGGAATAAGAATATATTCCGGAATATATTCCAGAATATATTCCGGCTATTCTGCTCCTGGGAGCAGAATAGCCGGAAGGGAAATCCAGGTATTCCGGAATAAGAATAGCTCCCAAACAAACGCTAACTCGCATTATTCCAATTATTCTTATTCCGGATTGATCCCAAACGAACGCGCCCTGAGAGACGACATGCGAAAGGGGTGACCTCTGTTGTTCAAGACAAAGCACCCCACACAATCGTTATTCAAGTCCAATATTCAATATCCACTACTATACCCAGACGTTACAACAACTTTCCAGCCAAGTTAAGTCAGAAAGATACTGTGTTAGACTGCCTTATTGGCCACGTTAGGTTCATAAATGGAAGAAAACAAATGCAAAAATTGTAAGACTAAGTTCGAAAATACAGGTTACTTCTACTGCTGCTACTGTTACTTCCACTAATGACATCCAGAAGTTAAGTTAACCATAATCATTTTAAGAAATCCTGGACAACGCTCGAGAAATAATTGTTAAGTTATTCATTATCTTCAGATCTATGGTGTTGCGTTACACGAGTCAACCGCGAGCCCAAGTCAACCTCGAGTCACGAGTCAACCACGAGTCAACCACGAGTCAAGCCATTTTTTTTATTTTGTCCCGAAAAAAACTAGATCGTAGGAAATAAAATATCTGAATATCAAGAGAAAATATAGCTTAATATAAATTGTCAACAAGAGGATATTTTGATAACAGGCTCAGGTCGATCGCGACTCGCGCAATCTTGTAGTTTTACGCGACATATATTCAGAGGCACCACGTTATTTGTTGTGCCCATTGCCGATTATCAAGGCAAGATTGTCTTATACCAATAGTGAGTGACATGAATCAAGCTGACTATCTATTGACTCAGAGAAACCTTGAACGATATTATAAAACACCTGAAACATCCGTGTCACGCGAGCGAGTTGCCTCTTTCCTGAATTTTGTGCCCGACGACCTTGAAATTGCGTGAACTGTTGAAGGATCGTGTTTGCAGAACATTATGAGTGTTGCAAAACTACATTTAATTTATTTCATAAAGAAATCAGCGACAATGTAATAGTGACAATCGAGGTGGCTTGGCCTAGTGGTTAGGGCGTCGGATTTGTAATCCGGAGGTCCCGAGTTTAAATCCTTCTCCCTGCTACTTGATGGATCTATAACTCCTCCACACTTTGTTAGTAGCCAACTGGTCAGCCTCCTGCCAGTTGGGATTCTTAGCAAGTTTCAGTTTAATTTACAGTATTGTTAGCTTATTTCAGTGTCCACAATTAGTACAGCAGTCGGCTAAACACTTCGACACTTGATTAAAGTTATCGTAATTTCACAGATTCCAAGGTCGACGGGCAAAAAATTCAGGAAAGAGGCAACTAGTTTGCGTGACACAAATGTTTTTAACATAATATCGTTCAAGTTTTTGCTAAGTCACTAGATGCATGTCACTCACTATTAGGATAAGACAATCGTACCTTGATAGGCGGCAATGGGCGCAAGAAATAACTTGTGCTCTGGAAATATGTCGCCTAAGACTACAAGATCGCGGGAGTCGCGATCGAGCTGAGCCTGTTATCAAAATATCCTGTTGTTAACAATCTATATTCAGCTAAATTTTTTCTTGATATTCAGATATTTTATTTCCTACGATCTAGTTTTTTTTCGGGACAAAATAATAATAAAAAAAAATGACTTGGCTCGTGGTTGACTCGAGGTTGGCTCGTGACTCGAGGTTGACTTGGGCTCGCGGTTGACTCGTGTAACGCTACAACTCCAGATCTATCCATGAGCCAGTGAATCGACATCTAGACGTGTGATCGATATCTTTTCCTGGTGTTTAACAAGCAGAGGTTGACTTGATTATTCATACCACTCTTTGTACAAGCTCCGATAAGACTTATGACGTTAGGGTGGTCACCAACTGTCACCATGATTTGAAGCTCGTTCAGTAAGTCCCGCCTCTCCAGTTCTGTAGCATTCGCTGCAGTAAGAATTTTGAGTTTAAATTATTTAATCGAGGAGTCGAATTTGCAATATCAGCAAACTATAAAGCAAGCTATAAATCGTCTTTCTACCTGTTTTTACATGTGCGATATTAGAGAAGGAAAAGAAAAAAAAAAAGAACTACGTGGTAAAGGATTTCTACTTCAAGAGGCGATTCCTAATTGTCCGTCTGTTATTCCTCTCTGATCTTCTCTTTTTTATTTTCGTTTATTTATAAACACCAGTGAAATACCAAGTGAGCTTTCCCGCGAAAACTTCATATCTTCACACGTGAAGATAACATGTTATCTTCACACGTGAAGAGATCACCATCGTTATGGTTACATAATAAATCGCGCCTTTTTCACAGGAGTTTATCCGGTGTTTATATAACTAGTAATAGTTATCACTAAAGCTGCCCCCGCTTTCTTATATTTCTGCTCATTGAAACAATAATATTGAACGTTATTGTTCTAGTCAGATGCTAAAAAAAAACAATTGTCTTGATATGAACTCTTTTTTATATAAGAATATATTTTGAAGTGACATCTTGGCCTCGCTACGAAAAGTGGTGTCCAGAGCACATGCACAATGTGCTGAACGCGATCCAGATCCAGAAACCAAACACTTGTACTTGATAGCCTAATAAATTCTAAATAACACGAAAATGCCATAAGCTATAATGTAAGAATAATACAAGAATATCAGTCTAAATCGGCAGAAAAATAAGAATATTCAGTCTGAGCCAGAAAAATAACATCCTTAGAAAAGAAAAGAGTGTACGAGCAAACGTATCTCGAAAGCACAACAGAAGTGAATTGTAAGCAAAAGTATCGCGTTACAGTCGCCATATATGCAAATTAGAGTCAAGCTTTTTTGTCCTCAATGAAAACGCCGCAAAACATTTACATTTGGATCCCTGCCGTAAGATTACTCTGTGAAAATAAGCCATCCAAATAAACGAGATGCCAAAGGAATATTTCAAACTTTATTCCTCCAGAGCTAACATTTGAGAGAACCTAAAACATATCTTGCAATATCAAGAGAAAAAAACTGGCAAAAAGACAGAGGTGTCAAACTCTGCAAATTACAAGCGGATAACAGCGGAAGCCACACAGAAATATGACCTCTAACGGCTTTACTCTGACTAAATGTCTCCCTGAAAACACAGGATTGGTGCCTAGCGAAATATTCAAAGATCCTCCGATCGTACCATACAAAAGGGGCAAAACTTCCTAAGCGGCTACTACACGTGAATGGGAGTCGCGCAGGCCTGTCACCTTATTGTTATCCTTGGGTAATTCTGACGATCGGAAGGTACTGTACTGATCTAGCTATTTAGTCGCAAATGACCCACACTGGCCTCGAATTTCGATCTAGTATACTTCAGGACTCTCTGAGTTGTTTTTCCCCCAAAATCCATGTTCAGGATCTCTGAAAGCGTTTTCAATTTGTTTTAGATCATAATCTCGGCCATTTCGAAGCGAACTTATTTGATCGCGCTGAAATAGTAATGGAGGCCGGCAAATACAAACGCTTTTCAGGGACGCTTGAACTCGAGATCTAAACCAAGGACAAAGCTCGTGGCAAAGACACCGATCCCACAAGTCCTCGCGCCCGTGTCCCTTTGCTGGCCTCCCATGAGCGTTTGCGGGAAAAACGGCGATACCTTGCGGCGTGCAAGCGATCAAATCGAGATTTTTTGCGGCTATATACCGGAAATACCTACATTCTCTCTTCTTCTCTCTCTATTACGCGGGGAGTCCTAAGGTGCCTCCTCGGGTTTTTGGCCCTCTGGGGCCAAAAACCCTGCGGGGGCAACAAACAGAATATTACGTGCCCGCTTGTGGATATTTTTATCTTCTCGTGTTCGACGCGATATCTCACGAGTGAGCGCAGCGAACGAGTGAGATATCGAGTTGACCACTCGAAGATAAAATTCATATCCACGCGCGGTCATGTAATATCCTCTATGTATCATCTGCTGTATCGTGATCAAATAGCGCGGCCTCATGAAAAGTGACAACAAGTGACCCCGCCGTGAAGATCTCTGCGCATTCAAACCGTATTATACTCAAACACCTGTGTCAACCTCCCCGCTCCCACCCCCGGGGGGGAAGTACTCGATATATCCCTGGGTGGGGAGGTGCGGCCCGGTCCCTCATACCCTGACCCTGTTTAAGACAAACATCGCTCATTTTTTTTACCCTGTTTAAGACAGAATTCCGATTTTTGATACCCTGTCTAAGACATAAATTGAAAGTTGCGGTTACAAATTGTGTAGCTTTTTTGTTGTGTAGTCAATGGAAATTTAATGTGCCTGGTATCAATGCCAAAGTCAACGGAAGTCAATATTAATTTACAAGAGCTTGTAAAAATCTTGCTGTTTATCGTCCAAGGAAAGATATCCCATTCAAGACAAAAATTGATAAATCGATACCCTGATTAAGACAAAAAAATACCCTGTTTAAGACAAAAATCCCGAAAAACATACGCTGGCTGGCCGCACGTCCCCATCAAGCTCTTACAAGGGAGTAACCCCCCCCCCCCCCCGGGGCTCCCACCTCCATTTACATCTTGGGAAAACTTTCGCCAAGAAGCCCCATTTACTTTAGTTGTGGAAGCTTAAAATAACTTTGAAGAAACTATTTTGAAGTTCCTTGGTAAAGTTGTTTGAAGAAGAGAGACATTTACGTGACTGACATATAGTCAGTTCACAATCTTTACCTTTAAGTTTTTTCACTGCACACTCCTTCACGTTTCCATCCATCCGTACCAAACCTTTGTAAGCTTCGCCAAATGCACCTTCCCCTAACTTCTCTTCAAGTGTGATATCTGATCTACGAATCTCAACCCAATCTCCTTTCATCCAAAGCTGCATCTAGATGTGAGAGAACCGGATAACGCTTTATTTATTGACATTTCGCAACGATTTGAACTGAATGGAAATTAAAATAAATAAGCATCTAAGCTAAAACAAATAACTATCAAGAAGTACTACATATTTAATTGACAGTTGGTATGCCATGTTTAATTTACTGACCTCATTTTGCTCAGATCTCAATTTACAGGTTGGTCTGAATTTGAGGCAAACAACCACGATGACCAAAGCAACTAATGCCAGCGGTAACACGATGATCAGGATTAAATTACTGTCTGTCTTTCTGTCTGTAAACAGGGAAAAAGGTTACGCCAAATTAAAGTTGGTAACATTTGACTTTTCCGAGCTTTGAATGGTAAATCGTGATTATTGTATACATGAACAGTGAGGCATGTCATTGAAAGGGTGCAAATGTCAGCCACTCGGACAATAATAGAACATTTCCTTGGCCATTTTGCTGTTTGTATAATTGTGTTTTTTTTTTCTTGTGTTGATGCTGTTCTCAACATTAAATTGTCTGCAATATTTTGGCTACTGTTTGATTCATTCTTTGATTTTTGTGGTTACTTTTCAGAAGGTGAAGTAATTATTCAATCACCTTAGACCCACGCGTATCCGGATATTTTTTAATCGGCAAATTCTTCTTTCTGGATTCAAAATTTCCCAGTTCAAACGCAGCATATTCAAATCAAATTCGCCTATCTACACGCATCCGATGGTATCTGGAGTCACTTTAATACCTAGGGCTCCTCTGCAACAAATGTCTTCAGAGCATGCGCCATAAAGCGCGCGATAGTGGCGGCAAATTTGCTCTGTTGTCACTGTTGTGTCGCCATATTGGTTACTGTTCAGTAACAGTGCAGATTTGCAGACACGATTTTGCTGCGTCATCGGGTTGAAAAATATCCAGATTCACCCGTCCACGCATTATCAGATTCCTCGCGGATTTATTTTTTTCCTCTCTGGATGGCGGATTCGCTGTCGAATTTGCGCGGATGCGTTTGGACGGAAGCCGTATCCGGAACGAAAGAGTTGCGGAGTTACAAATCTTCGGATACTTGTGGACGGTGCCTTGATTTTTGATTGTAGCAGAGAGCAAGAATGATAAATAAAAGTTTAACTTTCTTTTCCTGAGTACATAGGTAATTATAGCTATACGTAGAGTTGGTCGTTTACAAGGACGATCTTCAGTTAGACTGTGAGCAGTGGAAATAACGCAAATTAAGTAAGCGTGCGGGCGTCACTGAGAGGGTGACGAGCGATCGGCGGCATCGCTGCATAAAGTCACGCTCACAGTCGCGCTCGTACGCTAACTTGTTTACTTTCTTCATACATACAAGGATTTTCGAGGAAAACAGAGACTGCTCGCATTCTAGTCTTGGAGAACTTTCATTGTAATACTAGACGATTGTAAAGCGACAACACTTACCTGGCAATGTGTGTTTGGTTAGCAAAACACCATCCGACCGTCCATATCTGTTGTTGCTTGATAATCGAACGGTGTACTCTGTGGAAGGTTCTAGATCCTTTAAAGTCATTCTTGTCTGATCGTATGGCAGTATCTTCTCTACTGTGAAGTTCTGGGAGGCTGATGTTTTTGTTTCTACGGTATAGTTGTATATCTGGTAAAAGCTGCCATGTTTTGGTTCATCCCACGCAAACTCGATATACCGGGTCTGTACATTGGTCACCGTCAAGTGTTTAGGAGGCGGAGGCTTTTCTTGATGTTGAAAAAGGCAAACAAACAACAAAGTCAATATAATATCACTGAAGCTGTGTACCATCAATTACTATGGAGAAGACGTTTCACTCGCAGAATCATAGTAAGTACTAACCATAAAAGAATTAAATGCCAAACTATGGTCAAGGAATCACATTACTGGCAATTTGACCACTGCTTTTAATTCACAAGTGGCTTCAGGTTTCAGTAACCCTTGTTTAGATGTAATGCTAATTTATTTCTAGTAGTCCAATAGTATTTCATCAGTTTTCTTTCGCCGTTACTAAGGGTACGGTGCAACTTGTCTTGCTACAAAAAACGTTTCAAGGGCATTACTGCTAAATTACTTTTGTTTAACGACCCTTACCGAGAACAACTAAGGTAGTCACATTAAGTCCTTTTCCCAATGAAGAATCCAGTCCGTCGATTAATTGGTCGATTGCTTCATCTTTGCTGGTAGTGTTTGTATTCATAGTGGCGAGGACCCTCACCTCTCCTTTCACGCTTCCTTTACTAAAACAAAATAACACTCAATTTAATTTCTTTCTTACTACCACATGAAGTTATGTAGTTTTAATAGCTTACAACCACTGTCCTTTGATCGAATGAAGTTCCTTGGTGAACTACAAATGACGAACTTACGCCATAATACATGCTACTAT
>JAHPZR010051988.1:5000-10000 GCA_019787425.1 Platygyra sinensis | reverse complement strand
TTCGTTAGTACCGTGACATACCATTGATACAACTCCTGAGAATAAACAAGAGATTGATCGCCAGGTAAACGATATGCTTGAAAGAGGAATTATCCAAGAGTCAGTTACTCCCTAGTCCTCTCCCGTTGTGTTAGTAAATTAAGAGAAAAAAAAAATTACCAAAAAGGATAGTTTCCAATGCCTTTAGTCGCTGACACATCAGATGCTTTATCTGGAACTCAGTATTTTACCACTCTCGATCTAAAATCTGGTTATTGGCAGATTGAGCTTGAAAAAACAGCGTTTGTTACGCATAATGGTCTTTACGATGTTCTAGTCATGCCGTTCGGTTTGACAAATTCCGGAGCAAGTTTCCGACGATTAATGGGTCATATTTTAAGAGGTTTGGAATATCGTTTTGCTCTAATCTAAATTGATGACATTATTATATTTTCTTAGTCAATAGAGTAGCATTTAACTCATCTCGAAGAAGTTTCTAGAAGGTTGAGAGAAGCTAATGTAAAGCTCAATCCTAAAAAGTGTTCCTTTGTTGAGCAGAAAGTTGAGTATCTAGGTCACGTGGTGACACCTGATGGTGCTATGCCCAATCCAGAGAAAGTGCGTGTTGTTCAGGATTTTCCAGTTCCCAAGAACCAAAGAAACTGATAACTTTTATGGGTCCTGCAAATTATTACAGGCGTTTTGTCAAAGGTTTTGCATACATCGCAAACCCTCTTAATGCTCTCACGAAGAAGGCACTAAGTTTGAGTGGACAGAAGCTTGCGCTGATGCATTCGATAAGGTCAAGCGCGCCTTAATTTCAGCACCTATTTTGGCATACCAGATTTCACAAAGGAGTTTCTGCTTTTTGTTGATGCAAGTTCAATTGGAATTGGCTTTACTCTTGCTCAACAGCAAAATGGTAAAGAAGTTGTTATTGCGTTCAATGGTCGCGGTTAAACCAAGCTAAAAAGAACTACAGCACCACAGAACGTGAAGCTCTTGCCATAGTTGAAAGAGTTAAGAAATTTTAGCCTTACTTGTTTGGGCGCAAATTTACCGTGATAACGGACCATAATTCACGGCACTGGCTTATGAACGTGGAAGATGCAACGGGGCGTTTAGCTAGATGGTCTTTGCTACTTTAGCAGTATAATTTTGAAGTCATTCACCGCCCTGGTAAAGTTCATAGCAATGCTGACAGTTTGTCAAGGCGTTCTTATGAATTTAGTGCCGACGTAAGCTCATTTCAGAAAGAGGATCCCCAGGAAGCGATAACTAGGGAATTGCAAAGACGAGACCCTGAGTTAAGTGTAATCATAGACTTCTTAGAAAATGATGTTCTTCCGCTAAACGAAAAAAGTGCACGTAAACTTTTACTCACCAGTGAAACTTTTTACATTGGTAAAGATGGTTTACTCCGTCATCTCGATCAAAACCGAAAGCGTAATAGTCATGACGCATTTATCAACTTGTTATTCCCCAGGCTCTTAAATTTAAGGTCGTATCTAACGTCATGATCATGTGTCTGGTGGTCATTTCGGGTGTGCACAAAACCTTTCAGATGAAATATTGGCGGAAGGGCGTGTTTAAAGATGTCGAACATTGGTGCAAATCGTGTCAGGATTGTTCAATGAGAAAATCGCCCAGGAACTCTAAGAAAGCGCCTTTGCTTCCCATACCAGTTGAAATGCATTTGGCAGGTAGCTGTCGATGTTTTGGGTCCTTTCCCTGTTTCCAAAAGGGAAATCGATACATTTGGTGTGTTAAGCGATTACCTGTCTCGTTGGTGCGATGCATTTCCAGTGCCTAGTGTAGAAGCAAGCGTTATAGCTCGTCTCTTAAGGCGGCACTTGTTACGTTTTTCGATCAAGAAATTTTCGCATCTCTGCTTAGTGGCATCCATCTGATACTCGTCAGCAAGCTTCATTCGTTACAGTTTTTCCATCCTTTCTCTGATACAGTTGGATAAATAATCAGTGGAAGCTCTTTGAACGCACTTGCCTTTTTGCCTGGAAGATGAACTGGATACAAGTTATTCTTTTCTTCAGTGAACTCTGACGTAAACATCTTCTTGAACCACAGGCGACCACATGGCAAGAACGAAGCAATGAACGTGAAATCTGAACTTCTATATCAAGAACGACATCACTGTACATCCACGGCTTTGAGAAGTCTGGTGGACCAGCTGAAATTTCCATGTTACTTAAGCTAGCCATTGCAAGCATTTGTAAAAATCACAGCGATCTTGCGTAATTGAATGGTTTGTGGCACTCCTTGATCGAGACTGAGCAGAAAATAGCAACTCACTGAACGCTACCTCACGTGACTTGATGATACGACCGTGAGCCAATCAAGCATTCAGAGACAGGCGGGAGAAAATGCAACTCGATCCTGGAAACTCTCTTCTTTTGCTCCCTTGTCATCAAAAACAAGAGAGGAAAGGAACAGGGAGACTGGGTTCGAGACTGGAGAAGCTGTCACAGTGTCTCGTATATGTTAGCCGGAGAGGAAATTGTCGGCCTCTTATTTTACTGAAAGACCATATTGAATATTCTCAAATAGAAAGCAAGCGACCATTTCACTTTTATATAATGTAGTGTCTATAACCTTGCGTCCTATCTTGTTTAGGGTACTTCAACCCATCTCAACTAACCAGTTTTACTGTCAAGGACTCATTCAGCTTTGCAGAATGGGCCAAGACATACAACCATAATGGCGAATTTATGTGCTCATTTGATGTCACTTCACTCTTCACCAACGTTCCACTTGATGAAACAATACAAATCTGTCTAGACAAATTATATGCTTTACCAATCCACCAAAGTTACCACGCTCTGTTTTGAAAGATTTACTTGTTTTTGCCACTAAGAGGAGCCATTTTGTTTTCGATGGCCAGTACTACGACCAGATCGATGGTGTTGCCATGGGATCTCCTTTAGGACCGGTTTTGGCCAATATTTTTATGTGTGATTCGAAGAAAAATGGGTCATGAATAACGGTGCACGTCCAACCATCTGGTTTAGATATGTTGATGACACTTTCACCTTATTTCACAATAAGGACGCCGCTGTTCAATTCCTTTCTTATCTCAATAGCCGGCACAGGAACATTCAATTCACCATTGAATTTGAACGGGACCAAGAGATTCCTTTTCTTGATGTTCTCATCAAACGCGATCTTAACAGCTCTTTTTCCACTTCCATCTACCGAAAGAAAACGTTCACTGGTCTCTACACTCAATGGGATTCTTTCACACCTCGGAAATACAAGATTAACCTCATCCGCACACTTACTTATCGTTGCCTGCGAATTTGTTCATCACCCTGTCTGCTGCAGTCTGCTTTAGATGACCTCAAGAGCCATTTGTCACGCAATGGATACCCCCGTGGTATTATTTCTTATAACATGAACGATGTAATCAATAAACACCAAAACAAGCCTAAGGATATCATTACAGTGCCCAAAAAAGAAATTTTCATTGTTTTGCCCTATCTAGGTATTCAAAGTAAAATTGTCACTCAACAGCTCAAATCATGTATTTATAAGTTCTATGGTTGTTTTAATCCTAAGATTATATTCAGAAACACTCGCCGTATTAAGTCTTTTTTCCCCTATAAAGACAGACTCAGCCGCTCCCTTAGGTCTAAAGTAGTTTATAAGGCTAGCTGCTGGGATTGTGATGATTACTATATTGGAAAAACAAAACGTCGATTACATGACAGGAAAACGGAACATTTTAAAGCGCTGACGAGTAACAGCCATTCTTCTGCCATTGCTGACCATATGACCCAAACAGGCCACAAGATTAAATGGGATCACTTTGATATTTTAGCCACTGGACAGTCTGATGTACATTGTAAAATTAAAGAAGCCTTGCTGATTCGTGACTTGAAACCAGCGCTTAATGAAAATATTGGCAGTGAGAAACTTCTTCTCTACTAGCCATTTATATTTTTCCAGCAGACTTAACTAGGTCTGTTTATTTTCTTTTTCATTGTCATTACTTTCCTTATTTGGTATTAGTCTTCGCGTTTAAATTTAATTGTAATTTAGGTAACCGTTACTTCTGAAGATGTATGTTGGAGCATACGAAACGTCAAGTTCATAAATGAAAGTTTTTACAACATGCGTTGTCTCGTTATGTTTATAACCGCAGTTTGTTTGCTATTTTTACTCAAGTTGAAATGGCCGAAGAATAAGAATGTCAATGTAGTGTCTCTTAAACGCATACTCTCATAGTAAGAGACATTATAAGCACATTTTACATGTAGTCATGCACCCGAGCTACGTTTCTACAGGACATTGCAAGACATGAATTTAGAACACTTGACGTCAACGCTGCGTTACTGTGGTAACGCAAATGCCAATTAAATGCATTTTTTTTTTCTGTAACATTCATTCGATCTTTGCTATAAATGGGTTAAGAAGTTAACCCGAAATTGGGAACTAAGGCTCATGCCTGAAATTCCCTCTGAAAGGATCTTAACCTAAAAATTCTCTTGTGAGCTAATTTTTTTAAATGTTCTTTCAATTTAACAAATAGATTCCATGTTGCCGTGCATCTGCTTAGTAATAGATCACAGATGACGTCAAAATGTGGTAAGAACAATAAAGTGGCACACGAGGCGTAGCCGAGTGTGTCACTGATGTTCTTACCACATTTTGAGGTCTTCTGTGATCTCTTACTCAATCAGACGCTCGGTAACATGGCATCTATTTGTTTTATATATAACCAAAAGCCTTTTTTCGTTTCAAAACATTTTAACATAACGCGAAAGCCGGCCTTTTGCCCCGCCTTTGCACGAAAAAAAAGCCATTTGACGTGATCTATACATTCAAAATGAAGCAGTTTCATTGGTTTCTATGCGTAGCAAAGAATTGTGATTGGTCGAGAAAAATCACGCCACTGTCAAACCTGACTCGAGCGTCGCTTCTCGTGCAATGAAAACTTACAGCGAAAGCAGAATTGAACTGCAAAATCTACAAATCTTGAAGAAAATGCTGAAATAATCAAGTCA
>JAHPZR010051986.1:7500-16472 GCA_019787425.1 Platygyra sinensis | reverse complement strand
TTGCATGTCCGAATTGAATGTTCGAATTGAATGTTCGAATTGAATGTTCGAATTGAATGTTCGAATTGAATGTTCGAATTGAATGTGCTGATTGAATGTTCGAATTGAATGTTCGGATTGAATGTTCGGATTGCATGTTGGAATTGAATGTTTAGATTGAATGTTCGAATTGAATCTCGAATAGAATGTTGAATTTTCGAACCTAATGTTCCAATTGAATGTTTGAATTGAATATTCGTATTGAATGTTTTAATTGTCTAATCGAGTGTTTGAATGGAATGTCGAATTGAAAGTCGAGTGTCCGAAATGAGAGTTGAAATTGAATGACCGCTTGTTTAAAGTGCAAATCCTAATGTTGTAAGTAAATTTTGCATGCCTGCTTTGAATGTTTCACTTAATTGATCGAAGGTTTGGAGCTATTTTTGACTGTTGTGAGTGCATTTTAAACGCGTGACATGAATGTTGTAAGTGAAGGCTTGTATGTTTCAATTGATTATTTGAATGTTGCCAGTGAATGATGGTATGCGCGAATAATGGGCAAAGTTTGAATTTTGGCGGTGTTGGAACGCCATAAGAATCATTACATCATATTTTTCCAGAAAACCTGTTGCCATGGCAACGATATAACACATTCAGTGGCACCCCCGAAATCGAAAGCTATCGTGTTTCTTAGGAGAACGGGTCGGTGAAATCTTCTCAAACTTCTATATTACATGTTCTAGGAATGATCGTCAAAATATGTACACTTTAGAAAAATTCTGTAGGACAGAAGGAAGTAAAAACCTTATTTTCGACTATTGCTTTTTAAATTTTTTTCCCACCTACAGAATTTTTTAAGAATTGCTATATATACGCATCTGATTGATCTTAGTTGTCACCAAATTTGAAAAAATTCACCGACTGGAAGCGAAAATATTAGCGCACGAAGTTGGAAAATATGAAAAAGTCAAGGTCGACTAGATCCCACTTTACGCATGCGCGAAGTTGTTCACACGCGCTCAATCGAGTTCCTCGCGTGCGAAACGACCGGCTATCATCCGGACGTATTCTTTGTGACAAGGAGATATTTCTTTCTTACCATGGTTTTACGGGTTATAAGAAAAGTAACCAAAACCATTCTGGGAGAGCTTTACCCGTTCGCATTTGCATTAACGTGTTAAAAGATCTATTTTTCCTACTCTTCTCTCTCTGATTTTGATTCATTCCGCTGACCATGTGCATCTTAGTAATGACGTGTAGATTGCACGCGCACGTGCAGCTAAAAACCCTTTCGAGCCTCCTTAAATCATTCAAATGAAATCAAGACTATTTTTTATCCATTGTTAATGTAAATCAGTTCAGACAGAAATCATTCAGACAGTTTTGTCTAAAATATTGATATAATCTACAGAAATTTGGCCAGTGTATAGCGAAGATATTTGTTTGTTAAACACTTTGTTTTGTTATTTTAATGTTGAAACGTTAAACAAAAAACTCTTGTTTTAACCAGCCAATAGTTCTCTGTTGGCATATTAATAACATAGTGATGTCCCTGTATCTTTGCTATATGCACTAGTCATTTGTTTCCCCCGCTCCCCCACCCCCACGACATAGCGGGGAATTTGCAAACAAGTGATGCAAGCGATGCTAATTACGGGGAATTCCACCACCCACCAGGGCAGAATTTCTTTGCAAAACCACCAGCCCCCGGGGCTAGCTGAAAGACCTTGTAAAAGAAGGGATTGTCTATTTCTGCGCTAAATACATTTTGAGAAACGACTATTAGGAATGTTTCAACAGCTTAAAATACTTACCACTGAGGTTGTTTGGAGTATAGCTTTTTGATAAGACAAATAGTGTGGGAGAATAACCAATAAGCTGAGAGAAGACTTGAAATCGTGAGCCATGCCAGCCACAAACACAGTTGTTTGGTGCTCCCTCTTGAACTCGTTCTTGTCGAGAGAAACCTGGCCACATGGGTGGCTGTCACAATACGGGGCATTTGTACTACATTTTGTTTTCAGCACTTTTATTAACCCTTTAAATTTTCTCTTTTAAATTATCGTTCGCCGGCGAACGATGACTTTATAAGCATGTTATGGAAAAAGAAAATACGTTTTCAAGTTGATCACACAGTCTCGACTATGACAAGACCTCGCTTTTTTATTAGAGCATAATTAAGGAAGAGACTATTACAAAATGTGTCAACTGTATCTCAAACAAGTTTGTGATCTTGCACATTGTAAAATATGCTAATTAAGCTTACCAAATCTGTCAACTTCAAAGAAGCACATATTGAAAACCATTTAATGCATTTGAACTGAAACTTTTGCAGTCAAGTTGTTACAGATCCTTGTTTCAGATGTGAGTCCTAAACAGGTCCTGGCTCGTATTCTCTTGATTTAATTAACAGAAATAATTAAATTTTCTAGGTTAAATGTAACCAAAAATGCACATTTATGACGTCACAAATCCACAGGGGTTCTTCTGTCAATCAAAAGCAGATGTGAAATGCAAACAGCATTTGGTACTCTTAAAAACCATATATAGTTTGCCAAGCTTTCTATTATTTTGTCTGCTTCCATACCAGTGACAACTTGCCACTGTAGGAAAGCCCTCGAAAAAAAGAACATGTGTAAAGGGTTAGGGGCTAAGATTTAGACATTGTGATTGCCGCAGCTCAGCATGCTTGCAGTCCCTAATGTAGCAAATGCCTTAGCTTGTCATGGGCTCGCTCATTTCTCTATGAAACCTTGGCACTTTCCTCAGTTAGTTTTAGCACTTAGTCTACTTGTAGTTGAGATCTCATGAAGGAATTCTCAAAAGGAATATTACTGAGCCTGAGAATTTTTGCAACAACGTAACATAATACTTATCTTAAAAACGGGATGCACGGGTCTCATTGTAACACGCTCATCTCTGGATCAAGTGGTCCGAGTTCGAGCCTGGCCATGGATGTTGTGTTGTGTTCTTGCCAGGGCAAGACGGGTTACTCTCACAGTGCCTCTCCTCACCCAGGGGTATTTTAAAATGGGTATAACTGGTGAACTTAATGCTGGGGGGTAACCCTGCGATGGACTAGCATCCCATCGGGGGGGGGGGGGGGGTAGAAATATTCCTGGTCATTTCATGCTACTGAAACTGGGATAAGCTTCGACCTGATGAGCCACTTGGCTCGTATGCAGACTTGACTTCTTTACTTATCTTAAAACACCTTAAAGTATGGAGAAACTTGATTCTGACTCCTGACATAATCCTACAATGTTTGTGTAGGCCTGGACTCAAAAAGTATATGTCATTTTGTGGTTTAATAATTATAGATCAGGGATATAGATAGTTCATATTTTTTAGTCATATTTTCTATTTCATTTGCAGCACATACTTCATCACCGCTCCCAGTGTGTTCAGACCAGGGCAACCTTTGAAGCTGCGAGTGGCATTGAGTGATGCTGTTAATGGCCCAGTGGATATTGCATGCGGTATTATGGATAACGATCGGAAACATTTGATTGTAAGTGGAAGTGGTACATTTAGCAAAGGTGAGCTCTGGTAAACTCTGAAATTGTTTTTTTCAGTTTGTCATGTATACAGTAAACAGTTATAATATATTAACTTCTAGAAATACACTGTAAAATAAATGTCTTTACTTGGTCTTTTTTACAGGAGCCCCAAGCGAATTAACATTACAGGTATTTCACTAGTGCAACACAGGTTACATGTGATCAGTTTTCCCAAGTTTTGCTTTTATTTTTTATTATAATTATTAATAATATTATTTTATGCATCAACACTGATGTTTTTCCCCAGATTCCTCATGGCATGGCTTCTTCTTCTGTGTACAACTATCAGTTGTCTGTGAATGGGACTGGAGGTGCTAAATTCTCTGAAATGAGATATATTCGTTTTATGGAGAAGGGTTTCACAATCTACATACAAACTGATAAAGCCATCTACAAGCCAGGACAGAATGGTAAGAATAACTGAATGGGATGCAGCAAGTTCTCAATTCTGACATGACAATCATTTGCTGTACAAGCTAGATTCTGCTGGACTCTATCTGGCAGAAAAGAAAATTGTGCTTAGAGCTAGTAATTTTATAGATGGATGATTCTCGTCATGATCAGTTAGCAGAGCAACCACATGATTTGTGCATGTGTCTTCTTTTTTATTTTAGTTCTGATGCGAATCTTCGGAGTCCATCCAGATCTGAAAGTATACACCGGCAATGTGAGAGTTACAAAGTTGAATTATATTTTATTTTCATTGTGCTTTTGCTTATCATTATTCTGTTCTGCATGTATTGCGTGTTGATGTGTCTTAAAATGCTTTATCTTTTGCTACATGACAATGTGAACAAATTGTTTGTTAATTAAAAAATAGATATTTTATATAGATTTAGTTAAGCCTAAAATTGGAGCCCCTTTAATTTGTTAGGTTGTTCAAAGCCCCATTAAGCCAACCCAGGATAAGTGAGAATTTTGATTTGAGATTGGTAACCTTGGGGTGAGGTTTTCTGCATATTGTTTGGCATTTGGATCATCTCAATCTATCCAGTACAAATGCAGTGAAAACTTTTTATTTAAGGAATAAATTTTACTTTTAATTTGGGATAGCTTTAGCCTTCTTCCAAACAACTATTAACAATAAGTTAACCTGACATGAGCCTGTAATCAGCCAAAAACTAGCACTTGGTCAGCAATCAGCTGTTAAAACAAAAACTTGTGACCTCGATGAGCTCTAAACTTGAGCCTGCAATGTGGTCATGTGATACTGGTCAGCAGATGCCTTGTTTTGACAGGTGTCAATTGACAAAAAACAGATGTCCTATATTACTAAGTAACTACAAAACAAGGCTGCATGTCACTGTCCACCTATTAGCTGGGGTATGGCCGCCATCTTGCGCGACTCCACCGTCATCATCATCATGAGTATGTGCCCATGAGCAATACCACTAGCCATGATAACCATGAGAATTCAATCCATGGGTTTCCTCTACATGTACTTTCTTTTATGGGTATGGTGCTCCTCTTGGCAGCCCCCCTCCCCCGCTGTAGCTCAGCTAATATTTAAAAATCAGTTCCCATGCAAAAATAAATGTGTGATCACATGTGTGATCACAAGTGTGATTTTAAGTGTGATCACACGTGTGATTTTTTATAAGAAGTGTGAATCACACAAAAATCACACAAAAATCACACTAAAATCACACTTCAAATCACACTTCTGCAATATGTGATATAAAGTGTGAAAAAATGTTTGAAAGAAGTGTGAAAGATGTGTGATCACATGTGTGATTCCAAGTGTGAATCACACAAAAATCACAGTTTTTCACACTTCAAATCAGACTTCTGCAATGTGTGATTGTACGTGTGAAAAATGTTTCAAAAAAGTATATAAAACATGTGTGAATCATCCCACCTTAATTTTTTATCAAGTGTGATCTCATGTATGATCACAGTTACGAAAGTGTGACTGGTATGAATCACACATCTCTTCACATTCAAATCAGACTTACCTGTTGCAATGTCAACAACTACAATTTATTAGTATATTGTTACTATTTGCATAATTAAAGTAGAAGGTCACTCCAAAATTTTTTTTGTCTTTGTCAACGCTAAAAAAAAATGTGAAATAACGAGAGAAACAAAATTAGATTTATATCCACTATTACAGCAACAAAAGGCAATGACTTGCCAAAATTACAGTGTAGCCTTCATTACAGTACACTTCTTACAAGAATTTATATCATATGATTTTTGTCACATATCCAAAGGAGATTAAAGACCAGCTGAAATCGAAATATCTTGTTTGTGTTCAAGAATTCTTTTATTTCATTTATAAAGTTAAAGGTTTCTCTAATATAGCATACAATATATTGAAGCTTACTAATTTTCTTAATATAAGTTAGCTTCAACTTCAAAGTTGGGATTTTTGCCTCAAACAAGTCAAAGACTGCTGTGTATCTTCAGTTGGATCCCACAGATTATGATGGAAATACTGACAGTAGCATCATTTATGTTTGTGAATTGATACTCACTTAGCTTTTCAACCATGTGAATGCATACTTCAAGCTTTTGCTTCAATAACTACAACAAAAACACCCAGCAGTCTGTGATTAAAATCAGACAATAAGTTCTGTTCAGTTTCACCACTTAAAAAGCTGCATGTTAGCTAAAAGCAATTGCTCATAAGAGAAACATGATTTCATATCAACACATAAAAGCTGAAATGGACAAGAAGAAAGACAAAGATCAAAACTGGCTGGAGCATAATTTTGCCATGCCAAGATCGAGTTTAGTAAGTGATACATGTAAATCATTGCAGTACAGAACATCAAGAACAGTTCTTTTTAAGTGCTAATCCAGAAGGTTTGCGATTCTTAATACTTACAATTGTTCCTAGAGCCTAAAAATCCAGATGCTGTTGCTTTTACATCATTCTCGAAGTCTTCACACCGCTGTAAATCGCTTGACCGTTGAAATCAACCGCGTTTTTCACAGCATTGCATCATGGGTCAGAACACTCGTTCCCAGGGTCTAGCAGCATTCAAATTCAACATGGCCGCTCATTTCAGGCATGTTGGAAGTCTACAAAAGAACTCGGCTTTTGTTACACGATATAGAGACCTGTCACGAGCTGGAAAGGGTTTGCGGTCGTTTCGCTGCAAAACCGTTTCGCTACAAGTCGATTCGCTACAAGCCAAAGTCGATTCGCTACACACGAAAGTCGATTCGCTACAAATATAAAGTCGATTCGCTACAAGTATAAAGTCGATTCGCTACAGTTGTTCAACTCAACCCGTTTTTGGGTGGTTCCTAGAAGAACCGTTTTATGAAGCTGCGGGTCCGTTGAGATAGGAGCACGCCTTCAGCAGTTTTCTTGCACTACGGGATCCAGCGTTAAATTCATCCCAGAGTTGGAAGATCCTCATTTGCAGGTCACGGTACTTTTTTCGCTGGATGCGTCGCAACTTCCTTTCTGACACAACAACAACAACAACAACAACAACAACAATCTTTATTATTTACACCTTATTTCTGAAGAGACGTCAGACGGGCCTCGCGGTGCAGCAGAGTGATTAGGGAACTTAAGCAAACCTGACGACGGCAACGGCAACGGGAACGTCACCAAACAAAAGATTTAATGAGCAGAACAATAGCTGTGCACGTGCGTTATAAATCTTTGTACATTTCGTTACCGTTCTCTGCCAAACTACAACGTGAAATGACCAAGTTTTGCGTATTGTGGAGAACGTACGCCACAACGGCAAATATTTTGGATTTCCTTATGTAACTGATCGTTGGCTTTGCACATTTAGTTTGAGCAGGTGTTTAGACAGATTTGCGCTCTGAACGGGTTTAATTACTTACGAAATTCGAGAGTAAAATTTAAATTCACTTTTACTAGGCGTCGTCCCTGGCGTCGCCGTCGTCGGTGCTTAAGTTCCCTAACAGATACAACGGAAGCTGAGATTTCAGTGCTGGACGCGTGACGATTCAGTCCCAGATGCCAGCCTTCGATGTCATTATTTGCTCGTTTTCGTGCTCTTAAAATACGGATGAGGCTTGGGTACGGTTTATTTCCATCGTTTGTTTTACTTTGTGTTAATCTTCTCAGATTCCTTGGTATCTGTATGCTCTATTCCTTAAGATATCTTTCAGCGACGTGACTTAACATTTGTGGCGAATCAACTTTCGATGTGTAGCGAATCGACTTTGACTTGTAGCGAATCGACTTGCAGCGACTTGCAGCGAAACGGTTTTGTAGCGAAACGACGGGATACCGCTGGAAAGTACTCAGATGTCATTTGGAGAGGTACATAGCTATCCCAAGCTATTTTACTACTACAGAGTGGCAAAATAATTGGCCTTTTTACGAGAAAGAGGAAGCATACAGTAATGCATATGATGAAGACACGAAACTGTAGTCTGGAGATAAACAGTTGTGGCCTTGATATCGACATTGCCGGTATTTATATTTTTGTTATCAGGTTTTTAGTCGAAATCAGTGATCAGACAATAAACTATGTAATTTCAAGAAATCTCGAGAAATTAACCTGTACTTAGCTTGTGTGCTCAGTTTGAAAAACTCCATTCACAGAAAATTCCCAACAATTCTAACCTTTGTTAAGAACATCTCAAGCAAGATTCTTTACCCATTAAATTCAGGTCTGGTCAGTACATTTCCAACTTCCAAGGCAATTTCATGGGCCATGAAATCTAATGATTACATGTTTCATGGCCCATTAATTTAACTTTGGTTATTCATGAATTTTAATGGCCATGGAAACAGATTTTCATGACCATTTAATTTCAGTTTTGGATCATCACCAATTTTTCATGGCCATAAAAAACGTTTTTTTATGAGCCATGAAATAACAGGTTTCAATGAGGCCCTGAAAATTGGAAATGCAAAATTCATGGTGCTGAAAAAAGATTCATGGGCTTTTCATAAGTATTTCATGGGATTTTTATGAAACTTGAATTTGAATAAACCTACATGTAGTTACAAAACTGTTTGTGTTTAAGTGCACATTCATTACTCAGCGACAACTGATGTACATGTAGATGCTTGTAGTGTTCTTGCCTTAAAATCTATGTGTCATTTAGTTTACTTTTTAAATTGCAAAAATACAACACCTTTAAACCATTACCTTAAAATACTCTTTTAGTGTAACAATTACAACTTTAATTTTGTTTATTTTTCAGTAAAGCAGAAAAGTGTGATTAAGTTGTCAAAGCCTGCAAAATCACACTTTGCTGATCACACTTCTTATCACACTTCAATATTTGTGACTCACACATTAGAAGTGTGCTTACAAGTGTGAAAAAGTGTGATTTTCGGAATCACACTTTTATCACACATTCAAAGTGTGATCACACATGTGATCACACATTTATTTTTGCTTGGGTTGAAGCAAGTTATTAATAAAAGAAATATTGTACCTCTTGCAAACACTAAATTAAGTTGAAGTAACGGTTGGTGAATGTATC
>JAHPZR010051986.1:0-2500 GCA_019787425.1 Platygyra sinensis | reverse complement strand
TTGGTGCAGAAATATGCTTGGGTATTTGTCTGTGTACATTATCTATTCCGAGAAGCAAACAGTTTTCTGAGAGCATACATGTAGCTCAAGGAATTCAAAACTGTAAGCTTCGAGAAACAGATAATGTCCAAGGACAATTTTATATACAAGCCTATTTTTGCACCAAATGGAGGCTACCCTTTTCACAACATGCACAGTTGTGAAAATTTGGGAATATCACTTGGGGAAAGATATTCCCCAATTTTAACCAACTGCACATGAGTGAAAAATATATGTCAATGGGTTGTAATGGTTCTTGTACAGCTGTACACATACATGTACCATGATGGCTAAACCAGTGCATTAAACTCTTGAATTGCTTCATCCAATGATCCATTTTTGAATAAATATTACTAAATATGTTATTCATAATAGATGCCTCCCTGTCGGCCTCCACTTCTGCATTGCTTAGAAATCATAAAAAATTCATTTAATCTTTAGTTGACCAATCAAAACAACATCAGGTCAACATGATATGGTGTATGGTGCTTTATATTTTTACGCCTTAAATTATTTTTTTTTTCTAATTTTTTTTCTTTCTTATTCTTGAAGGTACACATACGGCAAGGGAGCTAAAGGAAGGGCAAATGTTCAGATTTATTTTAACACATATGGGTGGGAGAAGAAAATTTCTCTTGCTAAAGACATTCTTGTAAGTCTTCTTACTGTCTTTTTCTTAAACTTCAATGGATCAGCACAATGCACATTGTACATGTATGCTCTAGATTATTTGAATTGTTATCATTAAATTCTATCATTAAATCTATTGTAAGTTATTTTATCTTATCTTGTCTTATTTTATCTTATCTTATCTTATCTTATCTTATCTTACAGTATATTTTAACAATCAAATTAGCTTGACTGTAAAGGTCAAACAGGGCTCAAAGTTAACGGTGTGAAGCAAGCAGACAGTTTACTCTACGTTATCTAAAGAGTGCAGCTGAAGTTAGTATATTTTTGTCAGGTTGTCGATGGGAGTGGCTCATTTTCCTTTGGAAAGACCTTCATTCTTCAGTTATTTAAAGATTCTTTTAAGTATATCAGTGATGCAAGCATCCTTTATGAATATGGCTACACGCTGGTGGTCAATGCTACCTTTCATGAAGACCTCACAGGCAAAGTAGCCAGCAGTCAAGGGAGCGTTTCCTTTTACAAGATGGATGTCAAGTTGAAATTTGCTGAATTTAATCCTCAAAATTTCAAACCAGGATTACCTTTCAAGGCTTTGGTAAGTCTGACTTGCTGTCAAGAATTTGTTCAACATGTATGTCATTACATATCATGTCATCATGGTCATTCCTCAGTTTGCAATACAATCACAAAACCAATAAAGTATTTATCATGGAGCGGAAAATATTATTAAATTTGTTTTGTCAGATGGTATCTATTGGGGACATTCTGCAGTGGCAGCTTCATTATACAGACTAATTTTGTGTTACAAAAAATATTGATAAGAGTAAATAAGTTTATGTGAATGAAATTTATTTAGTACAGTAACTTCTATTCTAGCTTCAAGTTGTGCAGCCTGATGGTGAACCAGTCAGTCCAGATAAACTGCAAAAGCTACAGGGTAAGGTCAGGATTACAACAAAGTATGACTGGAGAGATAAAGGTGATGAAGAAGTTTTACCTCATTTTGATGATGGAGGCCTCATTATCACAAGAAACGTTCCTTCATCAGCAAATTACTTAAGTTTACAGGTTCGTTTCAAAAACTGTCTTCTAGGTACTAGTCCTCCTAGCTGAGATCACATTACATGTATAAATGTTGTCCATAAGATATACATTGCGTAAGGACAAGATGTGTACATGATTTGACGAGAAAAATTACAGTAGAACCCCACCGTAGGGCCACCTCATTATTAGGGCCACCTTGCTATGAGGGCCACCTCATTATGAGGGCCACCTCGTTATGAGGGCCACCATGTTATGAGGGCCACCTCGTTATGAGGGCCACCTCGTTATGAGGGCCACCTCGTTATGAGGGCCACCTCGTTATGAGGGCCACCTCGTTATGAGGGCCACCTCGTTATGAGGGCCACCTCGTTATGAGGGCCACCTCATTATGAGGGCCACCTCCTTATGAAGGCCACCTTGTTATGAGGGCCACCTCGTTATTATGGCCACTCTATTGTGGTCCAGAAAAGAGCTCAGTGAGTCATTTTTTTTCTTATTTGAAGAAACTTTTTAATACCTCCACCCCATCAATATGCTACAGATTTTTGTGGCCCATTGGTGACTAACACTGGGCTATACTGCAAACTTTGGCTGGACAGATCTGCAGAAGCAAAAAGGTTGCTTCATGAATTTTTCAACTGACTATTTTGTTATGATTTAGCAGGACATGTGGCAGTGATCCTTTCAAATCTTTAATTTTTTATTGCCTGTACACATTTACCAATAAATTTTGGCCACACATCAACCAACTTTGAGCTTGGGTAGTTTGTTTTTCAATGTTGTA